>CAJQZM010031043.1:0-12897 GCA_907164665.1 Colias nastes | reverse complement strand
CGCGCTGGACGCGCTGCGCCGCGACGCGCGCGCGCGCTACTCCGCCGCGCTCAGACACTACGTCACGCACTACTTCGGCCGACCGCTCGACAAGATCACGCAGTTCTTCGAGGTGAGTGGCCTTCTAGAGACGGGAAATATATTCATCTTAAATATCTTGCGTTAAATCTTTAGAATATGAAAATCCAGATTTTTGACGTTATGTGCTTTTATATTTTCCTGATTTTTAGTATTTTTGACATAATAGCACAATTATCTGTAACGTTACCGACGGAATGATGCCGAGAGCGACGATCTTTCATTTATTGGCACAATATGAGTGCAAATATCTGATAAACTTTCGAACGATTCGTATAATATTAATGAAAATCTGTTGGAAACTTTTAAACAATTGTATAACAACGAATTTATAAAATCATCCTGTGAGGCTGTTAAATTTGTAATATGTATAATGTATCGCAGGGCGTGTCGGAGGCGGTGGCCGCGGGCGCGCGCGAGGAGGAGGTGTGCTACCGCGCCGCCTTCAGCAAGCACACGCTGCGCAAGCTGCTCGCGCTCTACCCCGCGCACGAGGGTGAGCCCCACTGTCGCAATGTGCTGGTGTTGTTGTTGTTGTTCAGCTGGTCACAGTAACGTTGTGTGTGTGTGTGTGCAGTGCGCAAGTCGCTGCACCGGCTGTACCGCACGGTGGAGAAGCACCTGAGCGAGGAGGGCGGCCTGCTGCAGGTCGTGTGGCGCGCCATGCAGGAGGAGTTCATCGCGCAGCACGTGGCGCTGCAGGTACGGGAGCTGAACGGTTCAGTGTGTTGCAGTGCGCAAGTCGCTGCACCGGCTGTACCGCACGGTGGAGAAGCACCTGAGCGAGGAGGGCGGCCTGCTGCAGGTCGTGTGGCGCGCCATGCAGGAGGAGTTCATCGCGCAGCACGTGGCGCTGCAGGTACGGGAGCTGAACGGTTCAGTAATCTACAATATGTTCTATTATTTTCGGAGACTCCCTCGTACTTTTATCCGGTCCACTCTCTGCATGTCAGTGGTTATTTGGGGGACTTTTAGTACGCGGTACTTTTAACCGCTCGTTTGCGTTATTCGATACAGTTGTAAGTAATCTATTTTAGCAGACAAAAATCCCTCGTCTGCGCAGGCTCTAACTTTCGACATTTATTTCTCTTTTATATTGTAAGATTTTCTCTAATAACTTTATTTTACTTCTTTCTTTTAACAATCATCAATTTTAATAATTCATACTAACATACTTATCAGCAACTGTACTAACAAAATGTGGATATAAAATGTCAAATAAAATAAATAAATAATCTAATAATCTGTATGCATCAGGCGCGCATAGCGGCGTGCTACCCGGGCGCGGGGCTGGCGCTGCCGCTCAGCACGCAGGACATCCTCGACGCCTTCTCCGACATCGCGCAGGAACACTAACCTCACACCATACACTTCACACAGCACACATTACACAGTATACTGCACTCAACTGTCCGTTATACACTTCAGAAGCTGGATGTGTCACTACTCACTTGATCATGTTGACCGAAAGAATTGGGCTACACCTACATAGAAATAGTGACCACACTTTTGCTTGCATGAGGACTGATAATCATTCCTTTTCCTATCCAAAAAGAAATATTTTCATGTGAGATCCTTTGTTAAAATTATATTATGATCCATAACTTGTACAGATAATGAATAATTCTACATAACAGCATCACAAAATGTAAAAAAATATAATTGGAATAAAGAACTAATAATATTGTATTGATTTATTATCATCATACATGTCTATTGACATTCATAATATTTCACAATGCATAGAGAACAAGCCCCCCTAGATACCTAGATACGTTATCTACAGCTTACGTCAATCTCATACATTCGTTGTCTATTCTATTGAACGCTACGCTAACAGAAAGCCACTTGGCTAGGGGGGAAGGTCTCTCTCGTAACTACTAGTATTATGTATATTGGAAAGACAAAAGTTAAAAAGATCATGCTTGTAATAGGTAATTTCATATAGTTCTTGTTTTAGATATAAGAATATTAAATTATTTTTAAAATAAATACTGTTTATAAAGACTTATGTGTATACAATATTATGTTTGTAAATAAAACACATTTTTAAATACTATAGTTTTATTTCACTAACAATAAACATAATGTGTGTGGAAACTGTTTAATCGATGGATTTGGGAGGAGCGTAGTTCAGGTACAGGAGACCAGAGCCCTTGGCCTGAAAAGGAAATAAAATGTTATTTTTTTATCAAAAGTTATTCATGTTTCCAACGCAACTATTATAGAAATTAGTCAATACCTTATTCCTACAAGGTAAAACTAATTTGAGTCAGTTAATACTGCTAATCTTTACATAAAATAATTATTTAGTTGTAATGCATTATGTCACAATTATTTTATGACAAATGAGAATCTCATAAATAACTTACAAGGCCAATGGAGAATACAGTGAAAGCAATGCCAAAAGCGAGGATAGAGTTGTATTTCCTCTGGTCAGCGTCGTACTTGGCCTGCCAGGAGCCGCGGGGGATGGGCAGCTCATCCATGGAGGGGGGCTTGAAGGAGTGGTCTCCGTGGTAGCGACGCACTGGAATTACCAGCAAAATTATTTATTAAAGCTTCATTAAACATACAGATGGTTAATTTTTATATGAACACAAAGTAAAATATGTAATTGGTCATTCCCAGATTCAATTTCAAAGATATTTTAAAACAAACTTTATTTTCCATTTCATCCAGAACTCAAAATAATGTAGTAGCAAGACATTAAACATGTGTTCAAAAGTGATGGCAAATCAGGTAAAATTAAGAAAACAGTAGTAAAACTAAAACAAATTCAGTATATATCATAAGAAACAACTAAATATAATAGGACTGTAAGTCACAACGTACATTATGTTTCTGAAAGACTTTCATAACTCCTAAATTTTGTATTATTTAAGCCGTAGGATTAGAAAATTCAAATGTTTTCTTATTATTAAAATGATAGCCTAATTTTAATGTGGTAGCTAGGTATATCTAATAATTGCAATGGTTTATATTAAATATTTATTCTAACTTTTCTCAAGTTTCTATAGATAATCTAACATAGACGATAGTCTTTCATATTATTTATCTTTGTCGTTTTAAGGTTATATTGTTATGTAATGAGATATTTAAAGAAAAAATAAATGTTATGCCTTTATTTTAATATCCAGATCTACTGTAAGCAGCGCTTTAAAAAAAAAAAGGTACAAATATACGTATAGGATTGAATAAGACTTTTTTTAATGATATTCGAAATTCAAATATTGCTTCTAAAATATAATTTACCTGTTTGTTGCATAAGGCGAGAGGCAAGCACGCGTGGAAGGGCCATTATAATTTTTTATAGAAGATTTTACTTGAAGAAGTTACAAGAGACCTCTAGTCTCAAATTTTCAGAATCGATAAATGTTTTTGTCGGTCGTAATTATTGCACAGTGCACTCTGCCCAATCCGTCAAACTCACTTGCTCTGTGGTCAAACTGAACTATAGATTACAAAGAATACATACTCTAAAAAAGAGATAGAAACTATGCATACCACCTGGTACTAGATCTGTGCATACCACAGAGCTGGCAAAGAGAATAGACACTAAAATTATTGACAGTCGAGTATTGCCATTCTTATATGATAAACTGGTTATACTGGATAAAATAACTTATAAACCTTTTTAAACACTATTTTATATAGTAATTCTAACAAAAAAAAAAAAAAAACAATTTAGATAACTTTAATAATTCGATTTAACTACTACTATATCGTATAAGTAAAGATAAAACATTACTGTCAAAACTAACAATATCAGCTTTATTGAGGAAGAACAAGAGCATTTAAAATTACTACTCCTTGTCAAATCTCTTCGCTACTGTAGGAAATTTCGGCTCTACTGTAGGAAAATACTCCTTGTTATAGCGTTAAATCGGCTAATCACGTACTTGCCTCCTATATTACTTGCTCTGTGCTTGCCGCAGGGGCAATATTAGAACAATCTCGGTTGCACGGCGGTCGGAGCAATTTCGTAATTGAGGGTGCAATTCCAATATTGCCACTGCTGCAAGTACGTGAGTAGCCATTGTGTACAATGTACACGGGAAGTACTCTGTAGGTTTTGATTCCCTTGAAAATGACGAAATTTGCGAAAATTTGCAGCATATTAAACGGCTGTATCTTTTGATTGCGTTGGCTTATACATTTTTTCACAGCTTCAAGCAAGCAAGTTCCCAATCTTTTTCAGCTCACGGCGCAGTTTCATGTTAAGTTTCTTGTCACGGAGAAGGCGCCCCCTTTTCACTTTCTACGGCGCACCAGGGCGCCGCCAGGCGCCGCGGCGCACAGCTTGGTCCCCGGTCTAACCTATTATTAGATTACTAGTTAGTAGTATGGGGAGCGGACAACCATTTTTCAATGAAAATCCCATAATTTTTCCATCACTTCAATAAACAATTTTATTTTTCAAATACCAAGCACTGTAGTGTACGGTTCAGGATTCTACTAGAATATAGAATACTAGATTGTTGCAGTTGAGAGTTTAATGTTACAAATTGCATGATCATTTCAAAAATAATATCAATGTTTTTGTCTATCATTATTGCATCTATTTCTATATAAGGAGTAGTATAAATAACGACAACAGTGAGTGCTCCATAGAGTAATATAATATATACGGAGTGCTCCTAATGTAATAGCACAGACTAATAATAATATACTACGTATACAATGTAATAAGGTACGTATACAAGGTAATAGGTAGAATTTTATGCTATAAGGGCCATTTTAGTCATTCCTCTGGAAAGCATCAATTGACACTTCATTAAAATATCAATTTACAAAATTGAGTTTGAAATGCACCTAATTGTATTGCACCTAACTAATTAGGTATGTCGTAATAGTTGAGGAGGTGAAGTTAGTAAGTAGGCTAAAACGATGCCAACAAACAAACAGTCACTGAGCACGTATCGCGAGGAGCGCTCGTCGGCCGCGAGAGCGCGCTCGGTTCCTTTGTTCGCGGCGATGTGGGGACGATAACTCTACCAAGGAGAACAACAATGCGGGGTTCACTACCCTCGGCCTCCCCCGACGAGCACAGCTGACAGCGGACCGTGCTAGTGACAACGAGTGGTCGAAGGCCAATTAGATTAAGTTGAGATTAGTGATAAAGTTATGGAGTGGTTGAAAGACGTGATGGGGCGGCGGCAGGCCCAGGGAGAGGCAAGCGACGGTGGGGACGCGCTGGAGACGGCGCAGGAGCGGCGGGAGCGCTGGCGCAGCGTCTACGTGATCTACTTCACCATGTTCCAGATGTCGTTGGGCTTCAGCATCGTCCTCACGGGGGTCTGGCCCTATCTCGACAAGGTAATGGGTCCAGTGGAAACATGATTCACCGTGAAACTTAAAACAAAGCATACCTACGTTGAAAAGTTAAAATCGACATAAATTTATTTTATTGTCGAATCTGATAAGGATAAATAATTATTGCCTGCTCATAATGCTTGCTTGAAATTTCATAAAAGTTTGATTAATAAAAAAAATGACGATGAAACATTTATCACTTTCTCTCTACCTTTCACCTCTACATCATAAACTTATCCTTAATCAGTTAATCAAACAATTAGTTGGCTCCAAGACATTCTGTGGGTAAAGAAACTTTCTATAATATATTTCTATAACATAAACAAGTCTGAGTTTTTTTTATTGTTCCGTGTTGTGTGAAATACAGACACAGTAAAAGGTCATAACATGAGTGGCGCGGGTCGGCACTCCGCAGGTAGCGGCCTTGTCTCATGCTCTCTGTGTTATACCACAAGGGTTTGTTTTTTGTAATAGGCAAAGTGTCAGGAATAAAGTAAATCTTTACTCGTAAGCTCTATTAAAGTTTGCGAAACGTCGGGATAATAATATAATGGATAAATCCGTTAAAATCTTTAATTTCTAAATGTAGAGTGGTATTAAAATTTTATAGCTCCTAGTGAGCCAATAAAAAAAACTCAACTTATGATACGTTAATATATTTTAAACCATAATGGTAAAGCATAATATTATCTATAGTTTCTATGCAATTCAGTTAATATAATATTTGAAAAAACATTATACATATTATTATCTCTCTGATCTCTCCCCTGGGCCCTGCAATAGAGTCAAATTATTCTAAACAATAACTAATATGTTCATAGCTACATTGTGTTGTAACTATTTGACAAATTTTGATCGTTATTTAGTGATCCATTATCATCATTACCTAAATTACATTGTTAAATTGTATGTCAAAGATTTAAATGAATACTTACCTATAACAGACAGCGTTCAATGACTAAAGATTGTTAGTAACAAATAAATGATATTTTCTATTGTTACGTGCTGATTCAACATTAATTGTTACCAAGAGCGAAAATTATACCTAGGTACACCTTGATATCTTTGTCTAACACTCTTATGGCATTGTCTTTCAATATTTTATTAAGTTCATATTTCATCATGATAATGCCACAATGCTGTCCAGTTATTGACCTACATCCCGTTGATATTACAGGAGCGCGTAAAATTAAATATATTGAAGTGAAACTTCTTTAGGCGCGTTGAGAGTAAAATTTCAAGGTCGAGTCATGGCAATACCCTCACGTCATGGAGTAAGGCGACGATTTGGTATACGTTTGAATCTCGCCAAAGAAGTTTTACTTCTGAGATGTTTGCTCGGCACACACGCTCTATTTTTTATTTACCGGCCCATTATCTACATTATACCTAACTGATCCTTTCAATGAAAAAATAAATCTGGATGTAGCAGGCATCTATAAAAAGTATTTCCATTTGGCTGGTGTTATTGTTTATATTATTATCCCAAGTGCTCATAGGACGATTGCAGAGAGGTCAGAGGACAAGTGGCTAAACATGATATCCTTTCCGATATATTAATAGTTGATACGAAATAAACACAACCAGTAGCTTACTTTGTATTTTGCATTAAAAGAGGGTTTGGGCTGCAATCACGTGTATGTGGTGTGATGAACCTGATACGTGTTATCCTCACTTAAACCTTAAGTCGTAGATTGTGGCAAAGTGTCTACCGCTACTCTATATACCTAGTTGATAGCATCGATATGTAGATAACGACACCCGCCACTATAAGTAAACGAGTTTGTACATTGTTTCAAACACTATATTGACATTATAAGGAAGCTTATTGTTACCTACTTTAAACAATTCAATTGCAAACAATAAAACTGTAAACAATGTTGCAGTTATCTGCAATCGATTTGCGATCATAATATGGTACAGTGCCGGTACGGTGATATGGTACAGCTGTGATGTAGATATACTTAAAGGAGCAAGAACTATGTATTCAATTTTCTGCTGAAATCATAGATTTAGACGTTTAACATGATTCGAAAGAAACTTGCATTAAACGTAGAGCACACCAACTCTACATACAAATTTGAATCAGGGTCGCTCAACTTTCTAAATAGGTACTATATTATGGGACCTTATGTAATATGTTGTGTTACTTTATTGAGTTAGTATAGACCACAAATTCACATAAAACTAATAATAACATTAGTTATTTTGTGGATAGAACATAATAAACAATTTCGATATTTATTTGCAATCTGCAACAAATGAATATATTATGTTAAATGGGAATATTAATGATTTACGTGGTAATTGTATTTGGTCACTAATGCTAATTCATTAATTAGGTACAATCATTAGAAGTATTAAAGAGTTCATTTTGTTTATGAAATTATTGTTATCTCTATGTTATAATTAGATATGGAAAAAAGAATAACAAAACAAGATTGATAGTTCATTTGTTTAGTTCATAACTCTTGTTATTATAGTACAAGACAGTCACAATAACACAATAACAATAACAAAAAAATAAAAAGATAATATCCGATAGAGTTGCTGTTTTGGGCGCGAGAGCCGCGAGCGGCCGCGGCGCGGGCTCAGGGTCCACGCTTGACACAAAGCAACAGATTGCGCTTATCAAATCGTGTCGTGACGCACCCTTTTATGATTTTAACGTTAAAACTATAAATTAGAGTATGAGTGCCTGAATGTTTATATAACTATTGGTTATTTTTAAATTTGATTTCAATAAGAAATATATGCAAATAATATCCTGTCAATTCTATCAGGTTGATCCAATATCCTATCCCTTTCTCTCTTCTACGTAGTAGGCAACACCCGTAATCTCAGTTGCGATAGTCTATAATGGGCGGCGCACTTAGCTTACCACCAGGCAAGGCGTCTGCTCGTTTGCCTTCTCATATCAATAAAAAAAAGGTAAGTATATCAATCTGTAACTAATTATGAGAGTTGAATTTAAAAACTCTCCATAATTGACAGAATCGCAGCCAGAAATATTTCTTATTAGTTATTATTTAAGCGATTGATTAATCTTACAACAGTTTTACAGAAATGGAATATCGATGTATCAGAAGACATCTGAATTAGATTTGCGTCTTTTGCGTTTGCACATTAAAATTAAATAGATATCATTGTTGCCTAAGATGGCAGTGTCCACCGGATGTCCAATGGAATCATGATTCAAGGGCAAGTTCAAAGTTGATTGTGTGGAGACCGGTGACTGCTCGCTCTCACAGCTGACAACATAGAACTATAACTATACATATTACATATTAGACAAGAGATATCCAACGCAGACATAAATACACTAACACGTGGCGATGTTACAATGTAACTTTCCATTTTTAATGGCATACAAAGTTTTGGCTTCCGGTGTTCAGACGATTCGTTAATGGAAATCTTGACAGAAAGAGCATTCTGAGGATATGCAAACGATGCAGTGACGCTTTTAAAAAACCTGTTACATAACTGTATTTAATTAATTTAGAACCTAACTAAATCAGCTAAATATCAATTAACACTGGTCGATAAAATAATGCATTTTTTTAATTACAATAGATTACTGCCTGCGATAATACAAAAATGTTATATGAAATGTGTAACTATGTGATATAAATGGCACGTTCGCTAATATTATTTTAATATCAAGTGTAAATTGATTACTTTATTATACAAATCGATAAGATAATTATAACTACATTCAGACTATTATACTTGCACGAGTTCCAGGATAGTTAATGCTAAACGACAATCAAGATTGTTTTATGTTAACGTTTTAAAACAAATGTTTTAATGCGTTTAAAAATCATCTTCAACGCACATCAAGATTCAAGACATGAATGAAAATGTGTTATTTACGGCGGTGCTATCATATGTTTTAGTATTACATAACGTTCCCCGTTTCCTGGTGATATTTCCTCCAGTGCATGATCTGAAAGGACGGAAATGAAGCTACAGATGCAACTCAAATTAATATTCCGCATCTATTAGTAGTACATTTCCGTTGGTTTCATTTAGAGTCTCTAATCTCTTCAGGTTTTGTTTTGTCAAAAAATCTATATCTGAAACAAAAATATAAGTATTACCAATTACGATCTCCAAGGTTCCATCTGTAACATTACCTCTTCTAAAGGGCAATAGTCTTCCAATAATCTTCCAAATCCGTTCAGCGATTGAGGCGTGAGAACGTAATAGATATACAGACAGAAAGAGTGTCTTTAGCTTCATTAATTTTGTATGAATGTTTAATAATATCTCTACAGCCTGGAACAATAGCTTGTTGTCTTTTAGAAAAATATATAAAATTGAAACTTAATCTAATCGTAAGTGTTCTCTACCTAGAGCGTTTTATACCTCAAAATGTCATTTAAAATAACATGCTGCTGATATGATGACTCATGATCGACTATATAATAGAAACAGAGTGCGGATCACGGATTACAGTCGCCGGTGTTAAAAGACCTTTCCTTACGGCTCGGGAAAACAATTAATGACCTTCTACGTAAAACTGCTCTTCTGTCGTGATTTATTATTTCAGAAGTATCTAGTATCATATTGTCTATACTCTATACTATTACTTTAAAGTTTGGAACCAATTCTAAATGATATTAAAATAAAATTCCATTGCAAGGTTCTCAAGTTTGTAAATACATAATTATTCACGGCGGAGAAACATAATCATGTTGTAGTCACGCACGGTCGGTGACGTCACTATACATGTGAGCGATATCTTGTGCGTTTTGTTTCCAACTGCGAACACATTATATATTATTATGTCGCCGTCATCTGGTTGAATCTGATGTTTGATTGAATGACTAGCGCGTTCATTCAAATGAATGACTAGGCCGAACGTTTATTAGCAAACGGCACTCAAAATCCAACCAGTTAACGGATTCAAATAAAGGCGCGCTTCGCGGGGCTCCTATTTCTGAGTAGTTAAAAAAAAACAACGAACCTAACCTAACCCACACCCTTATGGCGACCAACGACTAGGTATGCTAAATGACGTTCAGTCAAGACGTTGAACGTTACATTCAACAACTTGACGAGTAGTCCTTTAGTTATTCAGTTAAATGTCATCATTCAATGAACGCGCTCGTCATTCAATCAAATAGCAGATTGAACCAGATGACTGCGACGTATACAATATTGTGATAATGGAGCCGCAGCGCCTCGTGCGGCTGGCGGCGCGCCAGGTCTAACTCGTGTCGCCACTACGGACTTGGAATGTGATATTTTTCTCGATACCTAACATTGTGTTTTTCTGTCTAAATGAAATAAAATTTTTGATTCATCATCTCATTTTACAACGGTTAGATAATTATTTAATTTATGCTCAGGAAGAAAACACACAATAATATTCGTAGCTGCAAAGAACACCTGTATTGATAAACAATAGTAAACATATATATTTTGGAAAAAGTTGGAAAAAAATTTGCGGAATGTAGTTCGAAAAAATTTACGTCCGTTTTATTCGATTTCTATAACTTTTTTAATGTAGAGCATTTTTAATAGAAGTGTAGAGCTAATATATTATGATGCGTTGATTTTCAGCTAGAGCCTGGCGCGAGCAAGGAGGCGCTGGGTCTGGCGGTGGGGGTGAGTCCGCTAGGGCAGCTAGTGGCGTCGCCGCTGCTGGGGCTGTGGGCCAACCGCGCCAGCGCGCGCACGCCCGTGCTGGCCATGCTGCTGCTGTTCGTGCTGGCCTCCGCGCTCTACGCCAACCTGCACCTCACACGCCCCTACGCGCACCAGTGGATGCTGGCCGCCAGGGCGTTGGTGGGGATCAGTTCTGGTAAGAATATGATATAATCTACAGTCTTGTACAATCTCTGTACTTTTTTGGTTTCACTTGTAGTTTAATTGAAAACATTGTTATAAATCGGGTACATCATGTTGGTGAGTAAATCTCGAAAATACAAGAGAATATTTTTTTATAATGTATATAATTATTTATGTATTGTAAAAAAATAATAACTGAAGATAAATTAAAAGATTCAGAAAAATAAAGACTATTAGCTGGTAATTGAGCCTGCGTTCGTACCGTATTGCCGCGATGAGGTGAAGGACGAAACCAATACCGCGTCAAGATCGACTTTTTTTGTTTATTAAATTTCATTTATTTTAAAATACAAAATTGCATTGAATGACACAAAAAATTAAAATTGACTTGAGAATGTTTTGCCCAAAATGCTTCTAAACAGAAATCGTTTAATGTCTTCAAATCCTATTTCAGCAAACGTCGCCGTAGCTCGTTCGTACCTATCAGCAGCGACACGGGAAAGCGAAAGAACGCGCGCAGTAGCAAGCTGTTCTCTCGCTCAAGTGTTGGGTTTCGTGGTGGGGCCCGCGCTGCAGGCGGCCGCGGCGCCGCTGGGGCCCGGCGCGCCCTACCCGCCCGCCAGCGACCAGCCCTTCCAGCTGCGACTCGACATGTACACCGCGGCGGGATGGATCAACGCATTCCTGGGAACTATCAACATCTTGCTCTTCCTGCCCTGTTGTTTCAAGGAACGGAAAATAGCAGCTAGGGAGGCTATGCTCGTGCAGGGGAAGGAAACTGGTAATTATCTTACAAATACGGCATTCGATTGTAGAAGAGAGATGAAAAAATGTGTCTGTAATCCGTAGTGTCAGGAAGAAAAAAAATGGTCTTTGAAAAGTGTTTTTATTTGTGTCTTATAGTCAGTATAATATTATCATTTTAATATATTTGTTATTAATTTTTCAGAAAAAGAGGCTCTAAAAGCGATGAAACCCGACTACATCAGCAGCTGGACGCTTGTGGCAGCGTTCTTCGTGTTGGTGTTCAACTTTGTGCTGCTGGAGACGCTAGCCACCTCGCTGACTATGGATCAGTTCGGGTGGAGCAAGAAGGAGGCGCTAGAGTACATGGGCGCGCTCATGAGCGCCGGTGCTATCGTTGCATGCGCTGTTTTTGCGCTCATCACACCACTAACGAAGATATTTGAAGAAAGGTAATCCTTTATTAATATTCATAGTCTCTATAATCAAACCAAGACTGCTATCAATAAACCATAACATTTGAAACAACTTTACTCTATTTTGTTGAAGTTTAAACTGAAGCTTCTATCATATTTTCATCACAGTTAGTCGTCATTGCGTACATTCATCTTCATTTTTATCCCTCACAATTTGATATTTAGGTAGCGTTAGCTACTACATATTAAGTATTCTATGATTTAGGCCCGTCACTCCTTTTTTTTGCATCTATTGATCAAATGCAATTTTTTTACAACGTAATGATGAATGATTATGGCCATTTATGACGGAAACTCTTTTGGGTTCAACAATTAATGGAAATCGATTGATTGTTTTTCAATGCAGATATCGACACCGCTTGTTAAATGATGATAACAACATTCCAGAGCGCTGCTCCTGTGGGGCGGGTTCCTGCTGACCGGGCTGGCGTCGCTGCTGTGCATCCCGTGGGGGCCGGGCGGGCCGCCGCTGGCGCCGGCCGCCGCG
>CAJQZM010031036.1:1665-34287 GCA_907164665.1 Colias nastes | reverse complement strand
GTGAAATACGACAAAACCAGATTAAAGAGAACCTGCGCTTAAAGTTAAACCCTGTCTAAAGTTTTTTTGTGGTAAGACAGTTAATGTTTACTGTTGGTAGGTACAAAGGTATGATTGGATAAGTTGAAAAATGTTTAAGTGTCTTTCAAAGTATATAACTAGTATAATATTATCTGTGATATAACCATGACCTCATTAGCGGTTCACAACTGAAAAGAAACATACCATCTCTTTATATTCTATTTGTACTAATTTTGTTATTTTTTATCAGTTATAGTAGACCGTATAAACCAGCTTGTGCATCAGTTGTTGGTAAGCAAATCACTATCTTCCAGAAACATTCGCAAAGAAGGCTAATGCAAACGCGGTGCTGATAAAAAGGATTACATAAGGGATCGTCTAGACGAAATACAACATGTAAAGCCGAGGAACAGAATACATGTTTCCCCGTTCCACGTATTGTGCGAAACATAGTAGCATCCACAATGCACATGCTGTTATACCATTCTTCTAAGGGGATGTGATACCTACATTGTTGCACGCTTGGCCAAATTTATGCCGAATATATCGACTCTCTAGTTTATGAAATTTAAACTGTAAGATTATATAAAAATTGGTTGTCTGTAAAGTCGGTTTACTGACGATAGTTGAACGTGACAACGGCCTATTGTGCTTCTTTGTCGCTCGTTCCGCGCTCTCGCTTGCACTTCAAGCCTACATGGAACGCCTCAGAGCGAGGTAACGCCGCATGAGTCATGTTTTTTCGTGCGTGCAGCCGGCTATCGAATTATAAGACGTTGTCACGTCAAAAAATTAACTATTTACCAGTTCAATTATACAAACAATACTCGACACAAAAGCAGATCTGCAATACGCTGGAACGCGCTATGAATGTAGTTTTCACTTTTCATAATTCAACGTGGTTTAAGCGGGCGCAAGTGTGTCACGTACGCACTTCAGTGTAAAAGAGCGGGATTGTGAAGGTGGTAAGTATTATGTCTCGTTTTAAATACATGTGAATATGTTGATATTTTAGATGTTTGGAAGATTTTTGGGTATGTGTGTGTGTGTGTGTGTTTGTGAGAGAGATTGTATAGTTTTCACGTCATCAGCGTATTATTTTTTCTTTTGGTTTCATATTCTAAACAGTTTATATAAGTAGGTAATTTAAAAATTTAAAATATCATGTTTTTTTTCAAATCGATGAAAATGGTCAGTTCTGTTCACTTAGAAAATTAAAAAGTTTGTATCGTAAACTCTTAAACAAGTATTATTATATTCGTGCAATAAAATTATAAATTTTAATTCTATTTTCTTGACCATGAAGAAACGACTCATATAATCTTAAACACTTATCTTCTTAAAATATGCTGTGTTTTCATAAAATGCAAATTTGAATGGGGCGTGCTTTGCATGCGGACTAAATAATTATATTTAAGCATAACTTAAAGCGACACCTGTCTGCAGTTTTTTCGTTCATTCTTTAGGAAAAATGTTAATACTTTATTTATATTCTTCGCAGATATAATATTTTCTGATGGACTAACTAGAATTTAAGTTACAGCCAGAAATAAGTTAGTCTTAACGATTTCTAATACCTACCACTTTTTCACCATGTTGCATCTACATACATGTTTTAGGTCCTAAAACTATGACAACTTACCACCTCATTTTGCCTTCTTTCTAGAAACTTTATCTAATGTAAACGTAAATCTAGGTATAGATATCTACTATATAGATAGTAGATATTTCCACTGTCAATCCGTTCGAGTGGCTCGTAAAATATTAAATGCTAGAAGTCAATTTCGTATGCAATCCGAATTCTCTCAATTCAATCAAAAGCGAATATCCATCGGTTTTCGAATAAAGTATTACTATTCATAGTTCGGTTAAAAGTATTATTTACCATTCTGTATAAAAATGTTAATGAATATGCAATACAAATTATATTAATTTTGAATTGACTTTATCTGAAAATAATGTTTAATTTTAATTATAAAGTAATTTGTAACGTACTTATTTGATTACATTTATTATATATTTTTAACTCGTCAAAATCAGAAAACAAACCTTTCACCATTCATTCCACTCACTACATACCTAATTCAGTTTAAAAACAAAAAAAATATACGTTAGTTAAACGTTCTTATAAAATACGTAAAGTTTGAAACGCAATTAAAGACTCGGTCGAGCGTTTTAAACTTGCAACAGAACAGTTCTGAAGTAACTAACGAGTTAAGTACCATTCATTCGGCTTCCTCAGGACACTGGTTTACCCCTATATTTTGAGGTTAGATTGTGGAAGACGGGATTTTTATGCAAATTATACGGTTTATAAAATCCTGTTGTACGAATAAATGGAACTTAAAGTATTGTTGATATTTAAACGAAGTATTCTAGATTCTAGACAAGTAAGCAAAATTCTTAAAGGGTAGAGCAGTCGATGTAAGAAAGGAACAATGTTGTTGAATCATAGATATACATAGAATAAAGACTATTATCCTACTGTGCTCTAATGATTCTTTAATTATGACATCACGATCCATACCTACCCCAATTACCATTAATATACATTAGTATTAAAAATGTTACTACAAACTGAACCATTAATCCACCTTTGTTCCAACAGCTTGCCAATACAACTTATCTTCACCATATAAATACACTCAAAGAAGTATAATACATGTAAAACCATGGAAGCCCGACGCTACATTTATCTGATCGGTCGAGGTCACGTTAGTCTCATCCCAGCTCTAGTAGGATTTCCTTTTATTACTTTCTTGTGAAAACGAATTAAATTGTCAATACTCTGCTTAGAAACGCGCTGACTGGACTGTAGATTCCGTGCCAGGAAACAAAAATGTTAATTCGTTAAAGAGGGTAATTTGAAATACTATTGAGGCAATCATTAGTAGATAATATCTTGAACGCAGAGTAAACTTCAACAAAAAAAGATTTAGTTTAAGTATATTTTTTACTACTGGATATCACACATATTTAAACGTCTTCTAGATTTTTAACTAACGAACTAAGCGTTTTGATTTTTCTTTTTACTTAAGTTAGGAAGGTACACTACGTTATGCATTGCAATAAAAACAGATTACATACGAATATGGAGCAAACTCATGAAAAAGCTCGAATACAAAATGCAAAAAAAAAACAATAATAATAGAATACAAAATGCAATAAGTACGCAAATGCAGTTTAATAAAAAAAGTTACCGTAGGTACCTATTTATCTAAACAATTCGGTTTTTTTTTGGGATATTTTTTGTCTTTGATTTATGCTTTACACTAATGGGTCATTGTTATTTAAATGAGGCAATAATGAAGACATTAAAAGTGAGTCGTATTTCTTAGTGCCCTTACCATCTATATTATTTAACTTCCATTTTGGTTCAATAATGAATACACTTTTCCATTTCCTTTATTCCACACTACAATCCAATAAGACAAAATAGCTTTTCCGAATAAGAAAAATTATCCTTTCTTGCTGTGTGTTTTCAGTAATAATAATTTGTAATGGAACAAATTTAATAATATTTTAACAAATTTCTGTATCCTAAAACTATAACACCATATTTACGTGACTCAAATATTAAATGTTATTATAATATAAAGATTAAGTTTTATTTATAAACTTACAGTGTGACTATAATGCCTAATGTTTGACCAATAAATCTATCAACTTACGACTTTCATACAGTCTAGACTTTATTATCGATAAACTTTATGTTTGTATATAATGTTTTTGTTATATCGTGCTTATTATAGTTTGCTCTCTAGATCATACCCTTGGGCATATATAATTTATTCTTGAGGTGTTCAACATTTGACTTCATCAGTCGATAATTCGTATTTACGTACCTATACTTTAATATACCTATATTTGAACAAACAGGTTATATAGTTGGCACACAGAGAAGAAAATAAAATACTTAACAATTATGGTACCAAGTAAATACAAGAGCATTCTAATTTGGTTATACATACCTACTAGGAAAAAGAAAAAATGAGAGGCAATTTTTTTAAGCATTTGATTTAATATCCCCTGGATAATTGTTTGTTATCTATTCATGAAGTGATGAAGCATTACTCTTGAGTTGTTTATCATTGAAATTCTGCTCGCCTTTATTTGCCTTTTGTTGCCTTACCTTTATTCATTCTCTTCATTTTCTAGATTTATACAGTGTTATAGAGGTTCAATCTTGGAGGTATTTTTTTGGCAGTAAAAAAGCCTGCTCAGAAAGAAACCAACTAATGGAGCAGGTGTGATGCATCTGTCAATAAGAGACGGAACTTGGCAAGTTTTTCAAAAACCCTTTCTAAATTTCTAAAAAAACATCTTATCTTGTAACAACCACGCACAAATTTACTTAATACAAAGTTTTTATCTCAACGTCTCAGCAAATACTCTTTTATCTGTTCTTTCACGAAAAATTTCAGAATGATTTTTATGAAGCTGGAGTTTATAATGCTTGCGTCGTCATTTCAGATTTGACAGTCACTGATCAACATCATTGGATTAGCAGACAGGCGATTTGGACGGAAGCCAAACGGAAAATTATGATAAGTCATGTCAACTGATTGCTATTATGTAATTTAGGACATTTATATCACATAGATGATATTACAGACAGTTGTGGTAAATGGTTGTGCTCTATTTTATAACACTTTCGTTCAAGGTAAATGGGAGAATAGCATGCTTCAATAGAAATGGGATTTCACTTGATCTGGGAACAATCTCTCAAGACATTACGGCATTAAAAATTGAGAAAATGTGAAAGTTAATTGTTTTAAATTATATTTCACATTATGACATCCAATTGCCTATTACTATGTATTAGAGTTGATAAAGCTTGTTAATTTATTAATAACCCATTCATCCAGATTTTGACCATAACAAAGCTTTTTTTTCAGATTCTATTAGAATTTCAAAGTTTTTACTTACTGTAGAAATAATTAAATAAATTGAGCAGCTGCGTCACTAAAATAATAAATTGGTAAGTGTTCCATTTCTATTAATTATTATATTACGTGTTTCTTTCATATCAAACGATAGCTTGTAGATGGTTATTCATATATAAAATAAATTAGACCTTTCTACGTCCGTATTTTCTGAAGTAAACCGTTTCACACATAACGCTACACTAAGGTCACGCATAATTAATGACATTCAAGCACCGACCGTTTCTACTCTGTGGCCAATCTATGGTACGTAATTACCTACTCTGTGGCACCCACTTCACTGCCCTCAGCCCATTATCATTAAGCATATGATGATAATATGGGTGGTTTTATTGTAATGTGAAGATTAGAAGTAGGGCAACCGGGAACCCTGCATAATTTTTCCAAGCGCTGTAACATACATGTCGAATGCTATACCTATTCTTGTAAAAGTTTGCTCGTTGCCAAATCGTGTAATTTTGTGTAACCGGAAATTTTGTAGCAGTTTAATTCGGTGTGACTTTGTAAGTATAAAATAATGTTACAACGTAAAGTTACTTCGTATACATTGGCATTAACTTAACTACTTACTAATTAGAGTGCTCTGCTAATAGGGCGTATAATGCAGTACCTAGATATACATTTTAAAAATAAGTGTAATACTTTGTACATGTACTCGTTCTTCACACATTATGAGTTGACGTAGCGAATTAGCATATAATAATGCAAACTGAAAAATATCTAATACATCTAATATAATATAAAATCAAACATCAATCAAAGTCACTTATTAAAATAATATAGATACTTAAGTTCTACCTAATTCCCATCCTAAATATTTGAAAATCTCGCCAAAAGCTTGCGCATAGTAATTCCAATCTCAGATACAGCTAACCACAAACACACGCACTGTCGTACAAACTCATTATGTAGGTACGTCATAAAAACAAAGCCTGTGGTTTCGGCCGGTCTCTGAAATACGCAACCGCTGGATACTCATCATTTCTATGATAATAGTGTGTTATACTAAAATGTGTAACGTTATTTTGGTATTTTGCTCATTAATAATAATTATTATACTTAATGAAAAGGAATACTTAGATAGGTACTAGAATTGCGTTAACGTAAACATTTGCGACTCGGTCGACGTTCTTTAGATGTAAATATTGTATTCTCAAATACATAGAATATGCTGAATATGGGCCAACTGAATATACTATTTAATTTGTTAATCGTTTTTCATAGGAAAAGACTTGAAAGATATTGTAATTGTATCTACATATTTCGTTTCGTTTTGATAATATTAAATTATGTCACATTACTACACACTAATTAAATTAAGTTAAATGTCGAGTTGATGTTTTATACCCATTAACTACTAATTAAAATATCATATTACTATATTATTATATTTTTTAACACTTTACATTTCATCACACAAAATATATTATTTTTAAGCTAAGCTTTTAAGTATACATTTATTCATATAGTCCTTACCCACGTTCACATCTCCCACATTCTTTCACAGACCTCTGAATTCTGAGTACTACGCTAGTGTTATATTATCTGTGGTAGTACGAAATCGTCTATAACCGTAATCTATAAAAATAGTCGTCTAATCGTTTACGATAAAACGTTAGTAGGCGTTACCAATGCATTATACATAAGCATCACATGAAATCATTTTCCTCACAGTTCATTTATAAGCATAAAATTCAAGTGATATCTATGTTATGTACTAGCCTTCCGCCATGACTTCGCTCGTAGTACACATATATATAGCCTCAACGATCACGTACCTAACTAACTATACATCCATTGGTGAATGTTTGAAATCGGTCGGTTCCTGACATAAACGCGTTCAAACAAACAAACTCATGAGCGTTATTATAGACAAAGAAAGTTATCCATTTCCACGTTTTATATAAAATGTTCCGAATAATTCGTAAGATAAATAAATATAAAAAGATATCTACCGCATATAATTTAATGTTTGTGTAAAAAACATTGCGTCTAGACACTAGATTACCAAAGGAAACAGTGATATCATTTTAGTGAGGGGACAAATTTACGACACTAATAAACACAGTTACATAGAAAGTAATATTTCTTGTAATCTTGTGTTATTTCTTTGCAATTTTACTGTTAGTTTTGATCATATTTAAAATATGATCGTCTCTTCTTCTATTGGTACCTAAGTATAGATTTAAATTCATTAGGTATAAGATGAATAATCATGGTATATTTACACTAATACATAATAATACGAAAAAAAAGGATTACCTACTGTAACACACTACAAAACATACACCAAAACTCATAATTGTCACAATTGCTATAGGATAGAAAAATAAATCAATATTAAATTACAATAGCAAAAGATATACCTACAATAGTACCTACCAAAATAACAAAATATGTAGCTACAATCTCCTAAGGAATAGCAAAAGAATAATGTTTATTATAAAGTAGTTCCATTTGTATTTCGCAATACATTTAATGTTTCTACATAATAAGATGAAAACTTCTTCGAGCTAGGTTCGTAGCCAAAATCTTTGTCAGCAAAAACAAGGAGGTCATTAACCCAATCGAACTTTGTGTTTAACTTTCAAAAAACAGAGAAGACATTATACTTATTAGTTTAGTGTGCAATTTCGCGTAAAATTTTATTAGAAAACTTGTGTCGAATGAAATAATCATAATATTTAACTTCATGGCGACTGATATCTATGTATTGTGAATGAATGCAAATGTTCTAATATTTTTAGGACAATTATATTTAAAAATAAGTAGGTACTAGAAATTAGAAAAACTATTAGAAAGCAGGCAGAGCAGGCTGGACTACACAACAATGATGCAGTTATTCAAGCAATTAGTTCAGAAATAATTTTAATTTCATTGAAGAATGTGGAATTATAATTTGAAGTTATTCATATAACACAACTCCGCGTTTGACTATATTTAAACATTAGCATAACATACCTTAAAAAATTGTTCCTTAGAGAATAAAAGTGGCAACACATTTGCAAGGGACCTCTGTGAATTTAAGGTAGCAATAATTTGTTACTATCAGACAATTTACCAGCTCGTTTGCCCTCTCTTGTATTAGAAGATACTATTCAAACTGTTCTCTTTTATCAAGTTATATATTATTAATGTATTTACTTAACTTAAGGTATGAGATAATGTTTATAATTAATGAAAGCTCCCATTATTAACGATACGTAAAAATAAGAACATGTTTTATATTTAAGGTAATCTTTAAATATGTTTATTATTTCACTTACATTACCATTTCTTCACACGCAAAAAGTTTTAGAAAGTACCGTCAACAAAATATACAGTATCCATTGACCAAATTTCAAATCAATGCGTTATAATCTCGACCTATAAAGAAATTTCAACTACATGATCTATTTTAAGACCTACGCTTTGTCTAAGTTGTCAAGTGCAGCTTGACTGATTACTATATCGGTATCGAGTTCTTTTATACCTTTTTTCACTTTATTTGGATATATTTCTCAATGCCGAGCGAAAGTGTCACATTTTTCCTTCATACTTCCTCATTCATGTATAGGGTGATTTATTTTCATAGATCATATAGTAGTATTTTTAAAACGTTTTTTATATCCTTTTGTGTGTAATTGTATACAGATTTTTTTAATTGATATAAAATAGGAATTTAATTATTTTATACATTGTGAGGTGAAATTGAATCCTATTGTATTAGAAAACGTGTTTGATAAGAGGTTCTTTAATGAAGTCTGTTTAATTTGTGATATATTCACGTAATAAGCGCTTTTACTCAATTCCAGCCATTATTTGCTTACCTACGTAAGCAATGCTGATTGTAAAGCCACGTGTTACGTGCTTGCAATATTAATATAACCATTAACAAACTATAGTGTTCTCCTGTGTTTGATTTATATAAGTATTGTTGTGTTAGAAATTATTGAATTTAACAAAAAGTTTAACGCGATTTATTCGTTGTACAATTTAAAAAGTCTAACAGCTAACTTTTACATTAAATAATTAATATGCTTTTGACGCCTAAAATTATTGTAATGTTACCCATCCTTAATAAGAGTACAAAGTTTAATTAAATCTGTCGGTTTCAAGTGGATCAAAATCGAACCTAAAGAAGTCGTTTACATACAAACACACAGTTACATACAAGTTAATGATGTTTAATTTAAGACCGGTACTATTATTATTAATAGTGATTCCCTTTATAATATTGATAAAATGAACGTTTTCATTTCAATCGAATTCGTACACCCAATTCCTTTCATAGGCTACGGGAAACGCTCTATTAAAAACGGCAAAAAAGTTTTCAAATGAATCAATTACGCAAATGGATGAAGTAAATACAAAACACAGGTTCCAAAATAACGGCTGTGATTTAATTTTAGATACACAATTCGTTATTATAACGTAAATAAAAAGCACAGGTTGTTTTAATTTTACACACAAACAAACACAATTTGAACACTATGAAATGTGAATAGGTATACCCACAGGGTATACCAGCATAATCTATACTAATATTATAAAGCTGAAGAGTTTGTTTGTTTGTTTGTTTGAACGCGCTAATCTCGGGAACTACTGGTCCGATTTGTAAAATTATTTCGGTGTTAGATAGCCTATTTATCGAGGAAGGCTATAGGCTATATATCATCACGCTTAGACCAATAGGAGCGGAGCACTGCGGGTAAAACCGCGGAGCACAACTAGTATTCAATAGAAACGTATAACAGAAGTTATAATTTCATTAAATCAATACTTTGTTCCAAGTATAAAGTCAAGGGTACTAATGCGACTTACGTATTCTGCTTCTTATTCCATGAATAAAAAATTAGGTATATCACAAGAAATGCGTTTCATTTATGATGAATTTTTATAGCTTAAACTGTTCAGTCATTACAATAACTTTGTCGACGAAAATTAAAACTCTTACAATAACGTCTGCAGAGCTATAAACTCGTAGGTACTTACTTTTACAGCCAATATAGTTTTTAATGGCGAGGAAAGGCGAATAAAATCTGACACTATTTGTGTGGAACTTATTTAGTTACAGGTAGGGCATGCACCCGGGTTTACCCGGTTCCGAAAAACCCGGGTAAACCCGGGTTTTTTGATGATCTTGAGAACCGGGTCTGAATAGTATGAAACCCGGTTCTCCCGGTTCCAACCAAAATATTAAAATATAAAGCATTATTTATATTTTGCTGCATTATTTTAACAAATTTATTCTATCTGGAAACGTCAGACTCACGTGCATCGCGAATTTTCGTGCCAAGCCTTAAGCGTGGCTTTGATTGGTTGTCTAACCGGGGGTGATACTAACGGCAGAAAATAGAATATACGCTAAGGAATAGAAACTGTTATCGCTAATTTTTGATATACGGTCATGATATTTTAGTAATGGTTCGGTCACACTACCCACGACGACGACGTACACGACCAAAATTTTTATCCTGACAAAATTGTTTCAAAATAAAATATTAAAGTTTCCCGTCATACTGGTACTCGGAAAAAAAATCGAGTACAGTTAATATAAAAATAGGTTTTTTGCGATTTTCGCCGAGACGGTAAGTTAATCATATTTACCTTACATTATTACCTTTTACCAAAATTGTAGATCATAAAATTATCTATAAAAAACTTCCAATACATTTTTATCTAGGACGTCACGTTTCTACGAAAAATCTATTTTTTCATTCGTTGATCTCAAAAAAAAAATTCCAATCACCAGAACGACAGGAAATTTTAATATTTTATTTTTAAGTGTGTTTTTCACAATTTTGTTAAATTGCGACTGGATGAAAATTTTGTTTGTGGTCGTCTTCGTCGTTGGTAGGGTGAACAAATCCTTAGCGAAATATCGTACGCTTTTGACAATTAGTATCGCTAGCGGATTCTATTCCTTTGCGTTTTGACGTAACGGTTGTCTCGGCGCTCTTAGATGCTATAAGTTTCCTACGGGTGTATTACCAAAAATGACAAAAATTAGGCTACTGAAATATTTTTATTAGATTTGTCGTGAATTTGAAAAGCTGTTGATTTTACTGTTTCATATAATGATCCAGTCATGTTTTTGTTTTTGGTATCAAGCTGAAATTTATATCGAATACTCAAGTCTTCGTTCCCTTGATGCTGTGAAAAAGTCAAACTCACAAGCCAACGCATCAAAAGATACAGCCGTAAATGCTGAAAATTTTCGCAAATTTCGACATTCGCATGGGACTCAAAACCTACAGGGTACTTCTCATGAACACAGAGCCTTTAAATTTGGTAAAAGTAACGTCTTATAACACAGATAAAGGAAAAATTGCTAGAAACATAAATTTTAAAGTTACACATTATAAAAAATAGGTTTGTTCGGAGCCCTCGGAGCGCGAGTCCGACTCGCACTTGGCCGGTTTTTTGCTTTACAGTTTGCATTTAATGAATAAGGTTTAAGTTTATATGTGATATATATTATGATAACAAGGTACTTTTATAAGACTGATAAATAAAGAGAAGTATTGAAATTTTGTTTCTTTATTAATTTAATAAAATAAGACACAAGCCGCGTCAAATAAAAGGCCCATCAGGCACTTTTACAGTTACTTTTGTTTAATTTCGTATTTTTTTCCGAGGTATTATAAAAGAACCGGGTAACCCGGTTCTACCCGGTTCTGAGCTCGATTTGGAACCGGGTTTCAGAAACTTGGAACCGGACTCGGTTCTGCATGCCCTAGTTACAGGGCTAAAACCTAAGTGATTCATTTTACACATTACGTATTCGACTGGCATGTCTGTTTTTGGGAACCTTTGTATGTTATCACGGTGGCCTTGGGTCCTGCGATAAATAATAAATTATTTCACCCCGTCACGCGATAGCCTTCACAGCTGGATTTTCGTCAAAGGGCGGGAAATGGATCGACAATTGAATAACAAAAGAGTTTTTGGTTTAAATATTTCCTAAATCCATTATTAAATCTCGTTGTTTTACGTTATTTAATATGGTCACAATTTGGCAGGAATGTTTTTTATATGTAGGATTAATAATATAATAAACAGTTCAGTCATAGGTCCAAAAATAGGTAAAAAAATGCATGTGATCGCTTCACTGCTGCCTTTTGATATGACGGTAAAGTGTTCCGAAAAGCTTATGTTGAAAGTGTCGACCATAAGTATGTTAAGTAAGTAGCTTTATGCGATTTAGGTACGTCATCTTGAAAAAGGGGCTTAACTTCAGATTTTTTGCAAATACTCTTTTCCCGTCGAGGTAAAAAATTATGTTTATATTTTGAACGAAAAGGCTAAAAATTAAGGTATACTGTATGTACTTACTGGATTATTTTTCATAAGGTAGTGTATACTATATTACGAAACTTGTAAATTCACCAAGCTAATTAAATTTAAATTATAACAAAGTGAACACCAACTCCAAAACTCTGAAAAATTTACTACAAGAAAATTATCATCCCATAACTGTATTATGAACCAAATTACATCCAAATTTTCCTCAAATGGAGCCAGAAAATGTTTTAAAGTGGATTACAGAGCTCTAACCAGAACGACGGAAATACGAACGAAGCAAGGAAAATAAAAGCTTGTGAAACATAGCGAAGCAAAACCTGAAATGTCATTTTGACAGACAAAAAAAAATGGTCCTTCTTGCTCTGACCTGAAGCGGGTTTGAAACCAATTGTATGAAATGCATTATAACATTCATATTCTTTAAACATTAAAAACAAAACCACAAAGAAGCTATTATTCATATTTAACATCCTAATATGTTTAGGAACATACTTTTAGTGCATTCAAATGAAAACTAATGGACATAGTAACCATATTAACAAAAAAAACTATATCTATTGTAGAAATAGTTTAAGTCAACTCTTTCCCATTATGAGGTTTAGAAGTTATTTATTTTAAAAGTTATACCTCAAATTCATAGCAATGACATTTATTTATTAAAAATGTGTCTCTTCTAATTAAAAAATATATTCAGCAGGTGATTAACATTCGCAGTTAACTGTCCAAAACGTCGGGTTAAAAATAAATAAATTTTGTTAACATCCACCATGAATTGCTTCATTTTTAAGCATCATTTTACCATTTAGACTTTTTATTATATCTTTTAAGTTTACTCAGTTGAACTTGGTCGCTTTTCAATAGGATATTAAACTAAAAACTGCATTTAATTGAAGTGCAGTTACGAAAACTTTATTATGAAATAATTGAATGAATTTTTGCCAGTAATTAAAACATGAGAACATAAATTATAAATGTAAGCGTCCGCTTAAGCGTCACAAGACGGCTTAATTATTCGTGTGCTCGGTGTGAACAAAATTAGGCCACATTTACGGACAAATTCAAGTGGTTTAAATATAGGTAATTGCTTTAACTTCTTTTTGTAGTAATGAAAAATGTAGAACACAAATTTTAATTCATTATATTATGTTTATGAAGGCAAGTGCCTTCATAATTATTTTCATGTTTACAATTTGTTTGTTACGTTTTTGAATAATAATCTTCCTATAAAGGATATAATTCAGCCTATTTTATAGTCCTGTAAGAATTATTTACCTTGCATTGAACGTAGTGACGAATAATTTTTCACCAGAGTAAACTTCTTTTAAAAATGATCATTTATCATGCTGACTAAGCACACCGCCAGGTCAATAACCAGGAAAAGATGCTGAATATCTCAAGCTTTTACCTTATTAGTAACACAAAGACATAAAAGAACTAATAAATTAAGCATACCCGAAACCTTCTAAATAAATTATCTGCTAAACTAATAAATTCCGTGCTAACTGGTTTTAATTAAATTTTACGCTACAATTATCTCATCCATTAAGAAAATATAATAACATTTTGTTACATATGGAAAAAATAAAAATATCCATAATAATATGTTAATTAAATTCAGCCTATATTCAAGTTTGCTTTTAAACTCTACGAATTCACAAGTAATAAATCATAAAGTTCAAACATTAAAGCTTCCGCAAAGGTGAGCACGATACCAAATTATAAAGTTCAATGACCTGAAACTATAATATTAACAAAATTGAAACTTACATTTTCAACTCTCCAAAGTTACAACTCACTTCACAACACAATAACACTCAGTTTTTAATATTTCGCGTTACAAAGTTGTTCGTAGCGGGTGCTACGAGCGTGTTCGTCTACGGACGTAGCGCGACTGTCTCGTAGAGCCTACGGAGGCTTAGCAGGATCTGATCAATGAGGCTTCAAACCCAGCGTTGGGCGTATTTAGGGTTTACGATCGCCATCAATAAATAAAATGACTTCATTTTGAACTTTTATTCACACAGGTGATTAAAATTACATGACTAATTACTGATTTACGTTATAATTAAAGGTTTCTCCATAAGATTCAGTCAATGTTTTCTTTATTATTTAGACTGAACTTGGATTAGCAAGAAAATCTATATTATTAAGTTACCGACCCCACGTTTTATAAACATAACTAGTACAAACAATAGCTAACGCTTTAGGTGCTAATGACAATATACCTGGTGAATACTTACTAAATGAAGTCTCGCTGTAGCAAATGCTGCAGAAAACTTATAACTTACTTACCATAAAAACTGGAGTAAAGCATAATATTCTAAATTCACCTGACCTAAACAAAGAGGACTCAAAACTTTCTTAGATAATAAATAAAATAATAATAATCTTTGTTAGCAAGCAGGCCAGGTACATTAAAAATTAACAATCTATGTACTTACAAACTAGTTAATTACTAAACCTACAAGCTAAAAGGAATGCCGCACAGCATTTTACAGTGAAAGCATAGACTTTCCTAACCTAAATGTAACCTAAATGTAATGCACCATCACCATAAAATATGTATTCCTTATATTTTTTTTTTTGGGTTGTCTGGCAGAAATCGCTTCAGCGATAAGACCGCCCTCTAACTTGTATCACTCTTATTTTGTAATCTTGTATTTTTGTGTGCAATAAACAATTTTTCATTCATTCATTCATTCACTTTCACTGCAGAGCTGATTTTCAACGACACCTTATAGATCTTATCATTGTGGTTTGAGAAATACTTTAAACAAATTTCAACAAAAACAATTCGTGTGTTCTGATCAGACTATTATTTAAATGAGTTATTAGAGACTTTAATGTAAAGTAGGTATTGACATGGATATAGATTATTGCCTCGAACAATTCATGTATGTATTTCTTTTAATTTCGATGCCACGCACGAAAAACCATAGCCTGAAACTTGTATAAATATTAGATTAAAGATCTAATTTCACTTCGAAATATACAGCAGTAAAAGGCTTTTCGTAAAAGAGCTCGTAGATTAGGTTTTATTCGTTATTATTATTTATTCTGTCATTGAAACGTGATCTTTTCGTAGGTGACCTTATTTTTTTCAATTATTTTCATCACGAATAATAATTGTAATTATAATTTTAATATTAGATATACTTATTAATACTTATTATTAGTTTAAAGATTTTATAGAAAATATTTAATTGTATTAATAACAGTCATTTACTTATAACTAAAGCAATTTATTGCTTCTTATTATTTGAAAATTACATAAATACCTTCAAAAATCTCCGTGAAAATTGAAAAATAAACTTATTTTACATAACGAGGCAACTTCTAAAAAGCTCAACCACAGCCTGTTTGAGTTGGGCGGGTGTTATTTTCTTTACTTATTATAATATAATAAAGGTGTAAGTACTCGGTTTGGTTTACTTTTATATTTTAACAAAATAATTTAACCTATTATGTTTAAAGTATATTTAAATCAATCCTACTATCCTACTAATATAATAAGTGCGAAAGTTTGTTTGAATGTGTGTGTGTGATTGTTACTCTTTCACGGAAATACTACTGAACCGATTACAATGAAATTTAGCACTCATATAGAGGGTAACTTGGATTAATACATAGGATAGATTTTATCCCGGAAATCTCACGGGAACTGGAACAATGCGGGTTTTTCTTTGAAAACGTGGGCGAAGCCGCGGGCGGAAATCTAGTGAAATATAAATTTCCAAACCTTTTAAAAATATCTGTTTTGTTCCGAATTGAATGATATTTCTCTTATATTGATGTACTTTAAAACAGTTGTGACTATTTCTGGAAACATGGTAATGCGTGAACATCTAACTCAATTACAGAGAGGCCTATTTTTTTACAAACTTATTCATAAAATAAAGCTCTCTACTCAAATAAACCCAGTTATACTTTTACCTTAACAAAATCCGATACAGAATACTTTTACAAGATGCGACGCAAAGGGTAGAAGATTATTAATAAATAATGAAGCTACTTATTATTCATGAGACGTTATTGTGTTCTTCGGTAGGGATTTTCCGTTCGGAAACCTAACGTGGTAATGGCAGAGATACGGTTATTAGTCCTAATTGAATCCCGAACGATTTACTAAACGGTTTCAGATTTGTTTATCTCTGACCCTAAGTACAATACACAAATGTATTTTCCATTTCTTTATTCGATTCGTATTTTTATCGCATTTTATTTTATTTCAAATCGTAGAAATAAAACCCTTAATCTTAGTTTTTCGTAAATAAGTATGTTTCAAATATATTTTCGGAAACATATTGGGCACGCAAATGAAGAGATATTTTTACTTCAACATAGAAATGAGTTTTTTAATGAAAACTTGATGCAAATGAAATTGTATTATGTGATATAATAAACTACATTTAATGTGCAATTTTATAATAATTGTAATAATGAAATACCTAACGATGCATTGGAAATGATTGAATCAATTACTTAACCATTAATAAATTAGCTTATAAATGTTAAAATTGACGGAATAGATAGAATAGATACCAAGAGTAATTTGATTTCATTTAATGTTTTACTTAATTACAATATACATCTTAGTTTTTCTCTTCGTCATCCATACTATAATATTATAAATGCGAAAGTAACTCTGTCTGTCTGTCTGTTACTCAATCACGCCTAAACCACTGATGACTGAACCAATTTTCATGAAATTTGGTATGGAGATATTTTGATATCCGATATAGCACATAGGCTACTTTTTATCCCGGGAAAATGACGCAATCCCGGAAATCCCACGGGAACGGGAACTATGCGGGTTTTTCTTTGACTGCACGGGCGAAGCCGCGGGCGGAAACCTAGTAGTATATAAACCTTTCATACCTTGATTTAAAAATCTTCCGTGTACATCGTTTTGTTGATATTATAAATAAAAAATGGTAACCTTTTATCAAACGTAAACACGAAACCCTTAAAATATCAACCGAAGGCCCGAGATCCTCAAAATGATTTACATGCCTATAGAATATTTTTCCCGGAATCCATTACGAGCCAGATAATTTTGCGTCAGATATCAAATACTCCGAACTCCGACCCAAGTTACCGCGAATTAATTAAACCTTTGGAAGCAGTTAAATAGCCCGAGATTATGTTACGATTTATAGTTATTACAACTTTTGTGTGACACTACTGTAGGAAGTATGGTATTTTTGAAGAGATTAAAAATAATTACAAATTTGTAGACTTTTCATACACGGTCAAGTATTAATTTTTTTTTTAAATATTGTATGAAAATTGAATTCTCGATATAATCTGTCATTTCACAGCAACCCGAAGCTTATTTTATGGAAACTAGACAAATTATTATGATAATAAACCACACATACATACCAGTCCTACGCTAGAAAAGAGCAATGTTCTTTCTCTCAATTTTTGCAAGAGTAGTTAGGTACCTAGTACCTATCATAGTAAGAGGATATTACCGTTAAATTTTTTACCATTAAAACAACATAAAACTGCTTTATCTCTATAATTATAAAACATTAAATTAGGTGCCAGCTTTATTAAAGAATATTAAATTTTCCTCACCCTAAAGAACATTTAAAACAGTTTTAACTTCCAAGTCAGACAAAGTGAGTTCGTAAGTTTCGTACATATAATAAGGTAATGTTGTTAATCTCTTTAATGTTCTTATTGTATTAAACTCTTGCTAAAATTATAATAAGAAGTATACTTAGGTATTTTTATCAATTTCTGCGACAAACTTCAAAATTTCACAGTTTATTTTAATTCTCACTATATATTTTAAAAATTATTCTTATTAGATACTCATTACAAATAAGTAATGGTGATTCCGTCTATTTTTATACGAATTTCAGGTCTAAAATGTTTTAGATCAGCTTTGCAAATTATGTTAACACATAATGTCGACGTCACATTTAAATTAACATCATCATATCCTATAATAATTACAATTTACAAGATTTTTATCCTTTTTTTTTTCATCGAAAATATCAGTAAATTTTCTATTTAAACTCAAATGAGAACCTACAACATAACACACTGAATAATAAACAGCGAAACACTAATAACTCACGACAAAAAACATCTGTGGGTTGTTGACATGACAAAAAGCAGTCGACATGAATAATGTACATCTCCTCAGTCCTAAGCAGGTAGTCTTAGTAATAGCCTGATTCCCTTCCATGATTTATAAGTTCTTCAACCCCTTGTCTGCTGTCCAGCTGGCGAACTGCCAAGGTGTGACATCCATTGACGAAGCTAGGCCATTTTAAAACCATTCTTAAGAAAATTTAAGACCACTAAATAACATGGACTAGCGAATTTCTGAATTTATACAGAACTTTATGCAAACAATTATAAGAAACCCTAGACGATGATAGCATTCGGTTATTTACCAAGAAAAGGGTTAATGACCCTTTATTTTATGTAAATTCATCGATTCTTAAAGTTCTGGAGCTTTTGAAAACTTTGTTAAACTAAGCAATTTTTTCGATTTGTTTTTAGATAATATTTAAAATGCTTAACGATGCATAAGTTGTAATGTACTAAACTATTTTGATTCATTATTTAATTAGGTAATTGTTAGATAACATTATTTATTTTTTCTTAAGGTTTAAAAAGTGTCAATTTCTACTTTCTTAACCATTTTACTTTTATGCCATTGTCTAAAAATATAAAATAACTGAAATACTCCGCAACGTCGTGTTTGTAGAATATAATAAGGAATTCTTTGTCAAATAACAACATGGTAGGAAACTTATTGAGCAAACAAGATAGACTGAAAATGGAAACCGGTTCTAAATATATAAATAATTCATACCTTACATAATAAGGTAGTAAATAACTAAGATAAAATAAATAAAGAATATTAAATTATGTATTTTGACGATTTATAGCGTTCCTCCGTTCCAAAGAAGTATAATAAATAATTGTTTGAGTTTGATATTAAATGAGTCAAATGATAATTCTTACTACATAGCTACATTAGCAGCTATATGGATCTTTTGGTAGTTATGCAAGCACACGACCTCATTGTAAAGTCGAGAGGTCTACTGTTAAAACTTAGGAGCCAGTGCAGATTATACTAACAAATTTGGCTTATAAACTTCCGGACGAATTGAAATCAAATTCTACCGCTATTTACTTTAAGATTAGAAGGGGTTTTAACCACGCTCTAATTTAAGTTGAACAATTTGGTGCAAATTCCATATCATTTAGTTTATGTTTAAATGAAATGATTTTAACTGACTTTATACTGACATCCGACTTGAAGGATAATGCTGACATAGAGAGGGAGCGTAGAGCGTTGTCGGTGCGTGCGAACATGGTGGCCAGGAGGTTTGCTCGTTGTTCCACTGAAGTGAAATTAACACTATTCAGAGCATATTGCTCTAATTTCTACACGTGCAGCCTCTGGTATAACTATGGTTGTCGGGCATACAATGCTCTGCGTATTCAATATAATAACGCATTCAGAGCGCTGATGGGGCTGCCTCGCCACTGTAGCGCATCAGGGATGTTTGCTGAAGCTCGGGTAGATTGCTTTTATAGTATAATACGGAAGAGATGTACATCTCTGGTGCGCCGGGTGCGGGGCAGTACCAATAGCGCTCTTAAAATGATTGCAGACAGATTCGATTGTGCGTACTTGCACCATTGTGAGCAAGTACACACATCTTATATTAATAAAAATAAAATGACTAATTATAAATGGTAAAATATTCAATAATGATAATATTTAAATTAATGTGAATGTAAACTGTATAAAAACAATGTAAACTAACATAGTAATTAAGAAATAATACTTACAAGTGGACCTCTGATGTTCTATTAATAAATAAATTATTATTATTATTAAAGAAATTATATGTTGTTGACTCTTATCGTTTGTTTAATTATTTTTACTAGCTGTGCCCCTCAGTTTTACCCGCATTGCTCCGCTCCTGTTGGTCTTAGCGTGATGATATTTAGCCTATATGCCTTCCTCAGGATTTAGCGCGGAGATTAGCACGTTCAAACAAACGAACAAACTGTTCAGCTTTATAATAGGTATTAGTGTAGATATCTACTATACTATCAAAATGTTGTTGTTGCTTAATTTTCACTACATCGAATAATTTAAATTATTTAATTAACACAAACCAATGAGATAGATACAAATACAAACGATATATGAAAAAACTAATATCGATACAATGTATCATTTTTTACATGTGCAAACGATGACAGAAACTTTACTTTCATAGTACAACAATGAATTTCTGCTTCAACTGTTTTAATTCATATTTAAGCTGCAAGTTTTAAATCGTCAAGTTTCTTGAGTTGTATAATGATCTTTTTTTAGAAATTTTACGCTAGAATTATTAATATTAAGAGATAAGAAAACTCCGTTTAAATTGTCATTCCTTTAACAACTTTAAGATTACTTGAAATGTCCTTTTTATTTCTTTATAACACGCTTTTATTATAGCTTTTTATTATGGAACTGTAACAAAAACGGAGTTTATTGAAAAGATGATTAAAAAGATTTAACATTTTATAAATCTTCATAATATTGTGCTTCATATCTATCCCGTCTGTCTTATATCTGAATATCCCGTTGCAGTGTTTAAACGTTGAATAATATATAAATTGTATGTTTATTCTCTTAGTTGGGCAATAAGATACCGTTGCACTATAAGTTTTTTTTTTTTAAGTTAATAGATTTATTTCTTATCAATACTTTTTTATTAATTATAGCCCTAATATATTTGATTAACATCATTAAACATAGATAATTCTTATAGTTGTTAATTGAAAAGAAATATTCCTACTTATATTGCATACCTTAGGAAGCCGAAGGCTTTTCAGTCAAATTATATTTAAACACATAATATTAAAAATACACAAGACAAGAAAATTAACAAATCTTTTTCAAATGCTGTTCTAGTTCCTAGTAGTTTTAGTTTCGCTTAAATTATAGATCTGTAAGAACTGAATTATAAAGCAAAATTTAAACTCACTACAATAGTTCCACTTGCTTTGAAACAAACTTTAAGACCTTTTTTCCATTTGTAACACTTAACCTATGCCTTTTCTTCAAAGGAACTTCACGTCAGTTCAATAGAGACTCTTTTTATTGGACTATGTTTTGTGAACGTGAGTTACAATCTAATTTCATATTTCTTGGATAAAGTAAATTCAGGCTGAACGTGTTCACGACGTGTTTTTTTTATATTATGCTTCTACTAGTATATTTTTTACGCAATATTAACTTATATTTTTCACTTTCAAACTATATAAGGAATACAAACGAGGATTCAGAAGTTGTGCAGTTTTCTGTTGCTGAAAGAAGTATCAAATTAGTTTAAGTATTTCTTGGATCCATCTATTACAAACTATGATATGAGTGTTGATTTATTAGTCGTGAAAATCAAAAGACGGTAGGTTCAACAACCTCAAAGCTGGACAAAAATTGTGAAAGGTAATAAGTTACGTTAATGTCTCAGATACAATCTTTATTTTACGCTAGAAATCGTTTCTAATGGCACGCAATTTGTCCCAGGGCAATATCTCGATCGATTTCTTGTCAAGTGGAAAATAGTGCCTGATTAGGGATGAAATAAGATAAAGTATACAAAAGAGTCAACGACTTCTTCTCTAAACACAATGACTTGATTAGAACAATATTACATTGCATCCATCTTATACACAGGAACAAAGTTATATTATGAGAGACATTAATTAAGAAAGATAATCTAATCAACCGAGTAAACCCTGTTTTATTTCAGATTGACCCTGATTCAATTCAACATGATAACATACTTTTTCTAGTTTAAGTAAAATTATATTTTGCAACTACATAATTTGTAAGGTATCATCGTTCTAATTAATGTACTGAATAATCTTTGTGATTGAAACTAATTTATTTTCTTATGATGTACAAACTACAAAGTAATCTTATAAACCACTTTAATTCAACTACATCAATACAAATAGGGATTCTTTAATCCTTACACAAGTACCTAGTAAGTAAGTACAGTAAAGCTCTTTATTCGCGGGCAATAGGTTCCGTAAATGTGCCGCGAATAGAGAAACCGTGAATATGGAATGGTAATTTGTATGGGGTTATAGGGGATACGTTCCTAGGTGACGAAATAAGGAAGCAAATACATAAAGAAATCAGTTTTATTGAAATTTTTGACCATACATATTTATTAATTACCATTTAATTAGGTATTATCTTCAGGTTTAGGCAATGGCTTGGCACTTTTTAGTCGTTTTTTAGTCGACATTATAAATTCGTAGTTGTAGTTCAGGCGTTTACTAAGGATAACGATTGATTTTTATTTAGGTAAATACATATAGGTTAATATGATTACCGATGTTGCACCGATTCGATCCGCGAATAAAGAATTTTGGACCGCGAATATAGAAATTAGGTCGCATTTTTTCCATCCGCGAATAGTGAAACCGCGAATGAAGGAAGCGCGAATAAGGAGCTTTGACTGTATAGTATTTGCATGGCATTTGCATGACATTTGCATGGCACTTGCATCCCACTTGCATCGCACTTTCATCGCACTTGCATCGCACTTGCATCGCACTTGCATCGCACTTTCATCGTACTTGCATCGCACTTGCATCGCACTTGCATAGCACTTGCATCGCACTTGCATCGCACTTGCATCGCACTTGCATCGCACTTGCATCGCACTTGCATCGCACTTTCATCGTACTTGCATCGCACTTGCATCGCACTTGCATCGCACTTGCATGGCACTTGCATTGCATTTTCATGGCTATTGCATGGAATTTGCATGGCATTTGCATGGCATTTGCATGGCATTTGCATGACATTTGCATAGCATTTGCATGGCATTTGCATGGCATTTGCATTGCATTTTCATTGCAATTGCATGGCATTTGCATGGAATTTACATCGCATTTGCGTTCGTTTCGTAGATATTTCTTACATATTTTTATACTCTATGCGAGCTTGTTATATCCACCAAATATTAAGTATATCTATATAAGTACCTATATTTGTGATCATTGAAAGATTAACAACACCCGTATCTTCGTATCCTAATGGAAACAATTATCTCATCATCTCCGCTTTTCATATAACCAAATTTAATTGAAATGAAACAAATGAAAATCAATTCAACCATTTAGACATTTCCAATCATTGTTTTTCTCCTAACAATCTGTAAATGTATGTTTTTGTTTTTTTGTGTTTGCTCCTCTTTCACACGTAAAACTGCTGAACGGATTTTGATCACACTTGGTAGTGATGTTGCTGATTTAGCAGAATAACCTATAGAAATACTTGCTTTTGTCGGCGGTTTCTTCCACGGGTGAAACCGCGCGGCACGTCTAGCTTGTTTTAAATTTATGAAGAATTGTTTGTGGAAAAATGCTTATATAATAAACGTACAAAATAATAGATAGTGATTTATTACTAGATAAATAATCATGTTTAATAGACCGTGTCGTAGAAGAAGATAATATGCCCAAAGCAATAGTATTTATATTGTAATCAGCCAGGCTCCTTTGAAATGAGAAACTATAGCTTTTATAAATACCTATTGTCATCAATATTTATCTACCTATAATTTGCCTCATAAGAAAAGTCTACTGGAATAATATTATGTAAGAAATTTAAATTTGTTATAATTTACGTTTAAGTTTATAATTTTAAAAGGTTTTTTTTTAAGAGTAATGTACTCTTAGCATATATGAAAACCAACTTTTTGATCATATTTTGTTTCAGGTTTGGAGTCTACAACGGAAATAACTTCGGAGTTGCGATAAAATCCTATCCTATGCCCTATATGTCGAAAATTCCCCAGGTCCGTTTAAAAAAATATATAATTATAAGAAACATCTTTCAGTCATTGGCTAAACTTTAATTTTGTAAATACAAAGCTATCGTATTCAATGATTCTGGTTCCCAGCCAAACATTCACGACCGGCCGGCAGTATGAGCTACTTTTATAATTGAAGTTTTTAATTTGATTGAAGCTGTATACAATTTCCACGAATTTAACATTTTGCATATTTGCTGGCTGGCTTTGACCAAAATCTTTTTTTATAATTTGCCATTAATTAGAGCGAGTATAAAATCCAATGTATAAACTATGAGTATAAACTCGATCTACTTACTAACGTTTAACTTAATCAGCAACATTTAAAGATTATTAAACTTAAGAATTTTTAAGCCAAAAAGAGTCCGTGCGAATGCTGAAGCATCAAGATGAGGAAGGAATGAAAATTCGATTGGACGGGACCATCACATAAAGGAAAGTCCAATTAATCCAAGACGAGAACTTCAAGCATTTAATTCTTTCATGAATTCAACGTTTCTTTATTATTTCGATTTATGTGACGTAAAAGTTAACAGAGAAATTAAAACAATTGTTAGTGTTCAAATATTTTTTTTTGACAATTTGCTTGTTTTGATATCCGTCCAGCCCTACCTACAAATAAGAAAAATCCAGGAAATACTACTTATTATATTGTATAACCGCTTGAATTTGTAGTATACCTATTGTTAGCGAACATAATATCTCTACTACCCTTAAAAAATTCAATTCAATTTAGCCTGAAAACTTTGTTCTTGTGTATAAGATGTAGGTATGCTACGTAATATTGTTATAATCAAATCTTTATTTAACATTGTGTTTAAGAAGTCATTGACCTTTTTTGTATACTTTATCTTATTTCATCCCTAATCAGGCACTATACAGACAAATAAATATTTCATTACTGTCTGTTCTACCTCTTACATCTATTTTAAATAAAAGCAATTTTTTACACTTTAAATTACATAATATCTCAGCCAAGCTTTTCAAGATTTTCGTAATCACGTCTACGTCAGCATACAATATGCAAATATAATGAAGCAGACTGCTCTCCCAGCATAATATGTAATGCGACAGCAATGATGGAGCGTTTTCTTCAGACTTTTTCACGCGAGAGGAATTTTAATTCACTCAGCACGTAAAATGAATGTCGTACAAGCTCTTAGCAAATATTATGTAAATCAAATTGTAGTTACGTGGTTTAAAATAATATTAATGTATCTATGTAATTCCCAAATGCATCATCATACCATATTAATTAGGTATATAATATGTATACCGTAGTTATACATAATATAGTCATTTTAGATTAACTTCTATCTAGCATGTATATACATATTCACATTTCGTATTTTTTTTGTTCAAAGACAATAAAATATTACTGAGGAAACAATTTATTTTCTTTATATTACACGTAGGTATTTCGAATAGGAGGATAGCGTTAAATCCGCGTTAGCCTTAGGACATATTTTACCTTGAAGGTCCAATGTTGTGTTATTTTCTGGAAGTTTATTATATGGCGTATAATTTAATACAACACAAGTTTTACTTGAAAGCATGTCTAAGTAAACTAGAATCAACAACATATTATGTAGATAGCTATTTTCTTCAAGGCTGTCGTGTTATTTTTAGGCAAGTGTTAGTATAGTATGTACGGTGTACCTAAGTAATAACTAATAATTAAACTAGAATCTAAGTTAATATCATCTATGTTGCTCCATCTGTACATTCGTTACGTTTTTAATTCGTGTTCATTTTCGTCCTATCGAACTCCAACCATCTTCATTGTTTGGAACAGATAATTTAAGAATTTAGAGATGGACATAATTTAATTTTCATAGCGAAACTAATTAAAGGTGTATATTAAATCATACGATATAAGTGTAATGTAACTCTTTAATCTTATTATTAAAACCCAATATTTTATGCATTTCATCAGGAACGATAAAACGAGATAACCAATGGAAGCGTGTACCTAATCGATTTCCAAGCCCGATAATTAGTCATTAGTTCTATAATAACAAAATGAAAACCATGAATTATTGGACTTAGTAATATTATACTATATGCATGATGCATTTCTAAGTACATATATACCACGTATATACATTGTACGTGGTATATTATGTACTTAGAAATGCATTTTGTATTTTTAGGATGTATTTTATGCTACTGTCGTTATATTACTGCCGAGAGAATATGGACTGTTCCTGTATAAAATACTAGCTGCTCTCCGCGGTTTCACCAGCATGGCTCCACTCCTCTTGGTCTTAGCGTGATGATATATAGCCTATAGCCTTCCTCGATGAATGCGCTATCTAACACCGAAAGAATGTTTCAAATCGGACCAGTAGTTCCTGAGATTAGCGCGTTCAAACAAACAAACAAACTCTTCAGATTTATAATATTAGTATTAGTATAGATTTATATATACCTCCGCAATTTAATTAAATTCATAAATAATTAAAAATAAAAATAATTGCCTAAGTATTGTAAGTACCTACTTATGTATCAAAGTAAACTTATGCTAAACTCTAAAGGATCCCGAAATCAAATAACAATCGTAATAAGACCTCAAGAATAAATCTCTCGAACAAAAAGTTATGAATATAACAGGACCGCAAATAATTCAATCCCAAACTATTGTGATTTGTGAACGATGATCCGAAAACTATTGCGACGAAAACCAATAGTTTTGTAACTTTTAATTAAATGGAAAGGTCAAAAGCTATCCTTTGACAAAACTACGTACATTCAGCCATTCATTGGTTTTATAAAGCCATTCGAATGTTCACTTTGTGTATGATATTAATTATAATTTTATCAACATATACATAACTACAACGTATAAATTTATTCTATAATATGAACAATTTAATTCAATAATTCTCTATAATAATTTTACTATTTACTACAAATCTACTGAGTGTTCTGTTTATCTACTTACATGTACCAATCGAGTTACATAAAATGTTCAAATGAACTAGTCCCAATCCAATTACACAATATGTGAAATACCTGATGTGAATTTGGATTGGCAATTAGCTCTAAAATACTAGGAAATGGAAAAGCTACAAACGTTCGATGCCACTTCATCTATCACATTTCAATACAGAGATAGACTTTAATTTGCGAAGTTACGTTGCCATGTTCTAATAGGAAAAGAAATATACTAACAATCGATATGTAAGTATCTCAAGAAACTTATCCAATACGCCAAGTGTTCCAGTATCTAATATCATTATATTCCTCTTACTTATTCATTAGATAATACTGTTTTATAAGTTATCCAATTACAAAAACTTCAAGTTGGTCCTTCGAGTCAGCTGCCAAAAATTAAAAGCAAATATTTAATTTATAAATCAAATTACACGCTCTAGTGAATTAAAAAATCTGCTTCAACTCTTGTAAACAGCGTTTGCAATTTAAATCGTAAAATCGAGTTACCTTTTCCCAGGCTGAAATAGCAGGGGACTGATTTAGGAGTAACTGGGGCAATTACGGCGCTTCACATGTGAAATCTAGTGGAATTCGTACTTTGTATGGAAATTGACATCCTTGTTAGTGATATTGGATTTGAGACATAGACTTCAAGGAACTGTGGAATCTTCTGAAATTCAAAGAAAGTTATGTTGTGAATGCCTCATTGTTAAAGTTTAAGAATGAATTTAGTTTTATAATAAATTAAAATATATGTGTAAAGTTTCATTGTGTATTTAATTTTAACTGTTCTTTTGGCACCACCAAATATGTATGTTTCTGATACCAAACAAACACTCAAAATCAACAAGCAGAGATATTTATAAAACTCAATATCATTTTTTATCAACTTCTTAAACGATATTCGAAAAATGCAATCGCTTATCTATTTAAAGAATCGTAAACCATCGTAATATTAAAATAGATGGTGTAGATTGTATCTCTATTGTCACTTAAACACTTAGAAAAGCGATCGGTTTCGTCTCACGATCTGAGGCACGTATCGTCTAGACAGAATAAGCGTTTGACTTAATAGGTGCTATAAGTTGTAAACCATTTAATGAATATTTTTATTATTGTAGCCGATGCATGCGCCTTTATCTCGTGGCTTTAAAAGTAGGTTATAGTATAGTTAATTTCAGACCAACACGAAACGCTGTTTTGTGTGAAAGAGTCTATCCATAGAGCCTTACAAACTTTACTGCTTATCTACATTATACATAGGAAGAGGAATAAAAAATAAGCCCCGTGTCATATTTTAAGATATGGATCGCTTTGTCGTGGCCATATCGTAAATTTGCTCATTTCATGATATGACTGGCCATTTCACGAAATGGTCGCATTTCGTGAAATGGCCAATTTAGTTTGGCCACATCATGATGTGGCTTGAGCAGATCAATGATAAGAAATCGTTTCACGATATGGCCAACTAAACGCGCGGTTTTTTCATGAAATGATCAAAATTATTTGATCATATCGTAAAATAGTTACATTAATCATTGGTAGAGGCGCTGCAAGCTCTGTGTTATGTGATAAGATGGCGGCCGCTGGCGAAAATTTAATTATTCGCAGTTAAAAACTTCATAATTCGTTTAATAACAATATGAAGAAAGTCATAGCAAAGAATTTACGACGAAGAGGTTCGAGTACTATGGAAAATGTGGATATCTTATTAATTTAAGACGCATTTTTTCTTTTAGGATATATATTTATATATCCTACTATATTATTATAATTGTTTGTTTTTTAAAAAGCGATCCGCTTCTGGCACTCGCCGGCCACTGCCGCGGCACGCTCGCTTTGCTCGCTCGGCTCGTGCGTTGTTTATCATAGTCTAACCTAACCTAACCTAACTGTTTTCTATTGCAAAAACGATTCGCTTCTGGCATTCGCCGGCCGCTGCCGCGGCACTAACTTAAATGACATTAAACAAGTTTTTAGAATATTCTGTATTTTTTTAATATTTTATGGACTCTTTATATTTTATACGATCTGGCCAAATGTGGATGACCAAATCGTGAAACGTTGACGATTTAACGATCTGATCAAACTATGTTGGCCATTTCATGAAATGCGGCCATTTCGTGAAATGATCGATCATATCATGAAATGAGCAAATCTACGATATGGCCACGACAGCTTCATGTAATGATATAATTATGACGTACCTATGTAATGTGTTTGTCCACTAAACGAAGACATTGTCTCTTATCGTGGATACAATTTTTGACCATTGAAGTGTCCTAACCATTGTACTAAAGAGAATCGTGTATTGTAAATTTAATATATCCGAAATCATTCATAATCGCAAAGGTGCAAAAAAATTTGGATACTTACGCATTTCGATAGAGAATTTAAATAGAATTAGGATACAAAATTACAAAACGAACCTATTTCCTTAATCCATGTTCGCGCCTTTAACAGGGAATTTAAACAACCCGACGACGAAATCTTGGTATTATAATATATTGTAACACTATCCCTACCTTACAACGTAAGCTTTACAATTCGTGAACGAGTCGTGAACATTAGAAGCTTATTAGAAGTTATTTACTTATCTTTCACCTCATTCTACTTAAATCATGTATTTTTACATCAGCATGATAGGCTCTATAGTTGAAATTGGATAAAGAGAGAGAAAAATGCTTATGTGCGGACAGTAAGGTTCTAAACAAAAAATTTGTCTATAGACCAAATAAGTACGATTACAGCTTTTTGTAACAAAATGGTTCCATTTTAACCACAATAAACATGAAGTACACGGTACACGAACCATAAATAAATAAAGACTCAAAGAACATTACAATACGAAGTCAAACAACATTTTCTTCAAACAAAATGTCCGTTTAATTTGGCAACATTTCTCATATCATTAAACAAAGATTAGCCAAAAAAGAGTTGATGAAATGTTTCTTGGGGACTACACGTAAACAGCCCGGGGGCTTTGTCGTCCTTTGTGGCATTTCGCTTTGACTAAATGAAACAGCTAATATAATTTCATATCTTCACAGAACACAGGACTGAATTCTAACTGCGGGAAATTTTGGATAAAATTTCGGATGAGCCATTCTACGTAAGTCTGATAATAATATCTTTCAAAAGCAAAAAATAATTATACTATCTACACTTAGTTATTGCTAGAATTAATTACTTAGTAGTAGGTATTCAACGTTATAGGTATGTTGTAGATTTCGATTTGATTTTAACATCTATTTAATATTATGATCAAAGCTAAGCTCTAAGGCTAAAAGATAGGTACTCTTAATACGTTGAATACCTACTACTAACTAATTCTAGCAATAATGTATTTAATACTTGGCTAAATATCCATGTTTCTTTGAGTAAATATCAACAGCGAAAAAATAAGTAGGTACCTATCAAACAGATCGAAAAAGTCGAATTCCTAACCGGCTAAAGGAAGACTTAGGAATAAAAATCATAAAACGAAATTTTGAATCTCATTTTGAAATTACCTACATTTCGAGCAAAAGACGAAACAATTCGTTCACTTCACTTTAAACTTAGTGTTGCCCAAATGCAAGAACAAGACGAGACTTAGCCAGTCTTGGTCTTGGTCTTGCGCCAATACACCTGGTCTTGGTCTTGGTCTTGGTCTTGCGCTCCCAGTCTTGGTCTTGGTCTTGGTCTTGCAGCAAGAGTCTTGCAAGTCTTGCAATTACCTATTAGTCTATTACTATTTATTAAAGTTTACTTTAAATCTTAGAAAAACGTATTAGAATTGGAACATTGTGAGCTTGAATTAACATAGCCATAGTAAAGATCAAGCAGATTAATAAATAACTGAAGATTTGATAAGAAATTCGAAAAATCAACTGACCTATATGTCGTTTTCCATGGAAGTAACTGTTTCTTAATAAACATTTATGATTTATAAGCTTACATTTGCTAAAACATGTAAAAAAACAAATTAATTACAATTATAATATATACTTACTAGAATGAATTAATATGACATCTACTACCTATCCTTACCATTTTATCCTAATCATAATACTACCTACTTGCGTGATCAGTATAATGTATTCATTTTCATTCTAAGCACTCTGAAACTTATTTATTCTTTGGAACACCTGTAGGTACTCTTAAAAAAATTCAAAATTATTTTGCATTAGTATACCTACGACCTATGGCGGCAATCAAATAGTGTCAAATGTTATGATTTCGGCGTGGCGGCAACGATTGTTTTAGATTTCAAAAGAAGCCGCCGGCGCGTGTATCATAACCATGTACTTCCGAAAAGCGGCAAATTTCTTTGAGAAGTAAGTACAAAACCTTTGATGCCGCATTATCAAAGTGCCGATGGTTAAAACATAACTATGCATGCACTCAGTTTGATTTTAATAGATATTTTTTTATTCGCTATGTTTATGGTATTAGTCGTAATGCGCATAGGTCCAGTTTTTCATATTCTTTGATACAGTTTTTTGCGTCTCATAGAATTCCTAAGCGTACCTACCTATACACCGAACTGTTACACCTAACTACTCAGTGAAATAGCGCTAAGTCCTAGCTGCAAGACGCAAGAGTCTTGCAGGCTATGTCTTGTTCTTGCTCAAGTCTTGCACGGTCAGTCTTGGTCTTGGTCTTGCTAAAAATACGCGGTCTTGTTCTTGGTCTTGGTCTTGCAAAAACGCAAGAACAAGACCAAGACTGCAAGACCAAGACTGAATTTGGGCAACACTATTTAAACTACGTATACCGCATATAGGTACCTAGCTTAAGGTTTTCCAAATTTCCAGTCCCTTTGAAGCTTTGATACTGAGTGTGTTTAAGCCAATTATGACGATGTTTCTTGTGTTCGTAATTTCTTTTTCATTAATTTCAACTACAATGGTATTTTTCATACTTTTAAGTTTTAACCACTCGATACGTTATACACGTGTAGGTAAAGTTTTGAGATTTGTACATTGTTCTCAATAAAGACTTCAATCCAACGATTAATAGATAATTTTGAAACCGATAAAATGCAAGTATCCATAAAACCGCTATTTTATGCAACACAGTAGCCACATTGTATTGAAGTAGGTATTTTAAACGTGGATCACAAGCATTATAAGTATCTAATACTTACCATGAACATGGCACTCTATTACAGTGTGTAGGTATATTATTTTGATGGACTTGGCGTGCTTATTATATTATACTAGCTGCTCCGCGCGGTTTCACCCCCATGGCTCCACTCCTGTTGGTCGTAGCGTGATGATATTATAGCTTTTTACCACAGTATTACAATATTATTTCCTATATTGTAATACTGTGCTATAACCTACCTCGATAAATGGGCTATCTAACACCGAAAGAATTTATAAAATCAGACCAGTAGTTCCCGAGATTAGCGCGTTCAAACAAACAAACTCTGCAGCTTTATAATCACTACATAGTATAAAACAAAGTCGCTTTTTCTGTCCCTATTCCCCTATGTCCCTTTGTATGCTTAAATCTTTAAAACTACGCAACGGATTTTGATGCGGTTTTTTTTTAATAGATAGAGTGATTCAAGAGGA
>CAJQZM010031034.1:0-37723 GCA_907164665.1 Colias nastes | reverse complement strand
TTGTATACTAAATATTATGATTTGCTAGTTTGGGAACGTCCGCGTCAGTTTCATTAGTTTTGGAGATTTTTTTTCAGTAAATATCTTATCCTTGAGGCAAACTACTAGACACGCACATTCCTCGACCGAGCAGATTAGTGAAAAATAAATTATTTCATATCATTATTAAATCTGACCTAGCTGCTTCGCGTAGCAATGCTTCGCGAGACTGCTTGCTCTGTGAACCCGGCTATCGAATAAAGGCTGAATTGCTATAATGTTAATGAAAAAGTACCTCATAAATATAGCCTTATGGAAATGTTAATAAAGCTGGGCAAAGCGACGCTTGGTGTTGCCCTGATTTGGTTGCAAATGAGAATAGCCTTTATTCATAGAGGTTATGGATTATTTTAATTTGTCACTAATGTTAAGAGAAATGGCAAGCGATAATATCTGGATATTGGTTATAATATTATCTACTTCATAAATTTTATTAGTACGTTGAGAGCAGACGAATTAGTATGGGTTAGTTAGTTATAATATTGAAGATATTCGAAGCTATATTTCGTGACTGTTTAAATAATTAAAGTTTGTCATTTTTTACCTATAAGTTTTAACAATTGAACATCTATAATATAAATAAAACCAGAAAATGTAACTGTTGTTCTTGTGTTATTTATTAGTTCTCTTCCATCAATTGTTGACGAGCCCAACTTCCAACACCGATGTATTGGAAAAGTTTCGGAGACGCTCATCACGGCGACATATTGTCGATACAAAGTTGTTTTAGGGTTTTTAGACATATATATGACGGCGCCACCGTCGAAGCTTTAAAAAATAACGAACGGCGAACCGATAAAAAGCAGCGCGCGCGCACGACTCGGGTCATTCGTTCGCCGACCGTTGCCGAGTGCACATCTATTACGAGCTTACTATAACTTATTTGTGATATTTATTTTATTCGTGGTCATAATTGTAATACCAAGTGATTGTATTAGAAATGACTGTATTGTAAAACTGACATGATTAAAAAGAGCAACTATGGAGTTTCTTGCCGGTTCTTCTCTGTAGATACTGCTTTCCGAATCGGTGGTAAATAAAGAAATGTTTGAGTTTGAGGTGTTTCTTTGCTCGATTACTCAACGCAACGCCCACAGCTTGAAAATAGATTCACATTCTACACCTTTCGCCGATATATATTACTAGCGGTTCGCCCCGGCTTCGCCCGTGGTACCTACATGTTTACGTTTTTTTTCATAAAAACTATCCTATCTCTCAAGTTGGATCGAACTGCACATGGTGTGCGAATTTTATTATAATCAGTTAAGTGGTTTAGGAGTCCATTGAGGACAAACATTGTGACACGAGATTTATATATATTAAGATATGATATAGATTTCTATATTCAGAAAATATGTATCTATGCTATATAAAACATATGATAAATACTCTATGTACACGTCGGAGCCATATCACTGACGATTTAATGATTTGGTCAAATTAAGTTGGCCACATCATGAAATGCGACTGATTCATGAAATTATCGAGCATTTCATGAAGTGAGCAAATGTACGATATGGCCACGACGTATCTACAAGTTTGGGTAAACACTTATTTTTTCTTAATACAATATAATGAATTATTTAGTACATTAATAAGTAGTCTTCGATCTAATATTATAAATGCGAAGGTTACTCTGTCTGTCTGGAACTATACGAGTTTTTCTTTGTCTACGAGAGCGAAGCCGCGGGGGAGAACTAGTTTGTATCTTTTGTACTATTCTTGATATGATGAAAGTTACAAGCAAAGGCCGATCACTGAGCGTAATTTAATTTTGGCGATATTAATAATTCACAGGATATCAGGATAGTTACCCAAAAGTTGGTCTGAGAGAATTTCTAATACAGCGCTATATTTTCAATTGGTGTTGATTTAAATACTGATAATATTATTGTATTATAGAAATATAAGGAGCATTACAAGTAATTCTTTGTTATTATAAGTTACTTAATTGTTTTAAGATTTTTTTATTTGCCTTCATAATACGTTTTATCAAAAATTTTCCAAGTTAAATTAGAAATAATAATAATTTTATAAGCCTCTATTTATTCCATAATGCAATAATCAATCCTCACTTATAATAAAAATAATAAGGATAGCTTTTTGCGCTAAAAGTTTACTGCAATATTTTTTTGGGCTTATCTAGTTTATTAATAGGTACAAATCTATACTAATATTATAAAGCTGAAGAGTTTGTTTGTTTGTTTGAACGCGCTAATCTCGGGAACTACTGGTCCGATTTGAAAAATTCTTTCGGTGTTAGATAGCTCATTTATCGAGGAAGGCTATAAGCTATATATTATCACGCTACGATTAACAGGAGAGGAGCCACGGGGGTGAAACCGCGCGGAGCAGCTAGTACAATATATTTTAATGTTGTCACTATATCAAACTCAAACTCAAACATTTATTTTTTCAATTAGACTTCTTCGAGAAGCACTTTTGAAACGTCATATTTTTACATATTTTTAACATTTACCACCGATTCGGAAAGCAGTATCTATGGAGAAGAACCGGCAAGAAACTCCATATCGATTCATTGGTCTCTTTCCCTATTTACATAAATAGTTTACCAATTTATAACTGCAAGTGACCTCTGACCTATTTATTAAATAAGAACATTTTACACAATCTGAATGCCTCTTAATTGTTATTTTATATGACGATTCAAAGTCAAAGATGTCTATAAACTTATATGTATCTAAATTCGATTCCTACCCGATACAATCGTTGCGACGTCGCTTCGAGTAAGAAATATTAGATAATATTTAACTCAACGTATTTATTTTAAAAGCCTGGGAGTTATCGATCGCGTGGGGAGGCTCGGAGGGTCTAATAATAGGCTCTCGGTTGTTATCACGATAAAGGAGGGCTTTGAATCGAAATTATCTAAAGAGAACGATGTCACTGCCTTTCTTTGGAGTGTTTGGATTGTGTTTGTTTCGTTGTTTTTGAGTTTTGTAAGCTGTAAGGTGTAATATTGTCATGTTTATTTAACAATTTAATACAGTTTTAACAGGAAACCTTTAAACTACTTACAGCTAGAGTACAACTTGGCGGTTAACTAATAAATGCTGCTGCTATGCTTGTATTATTAGCTAATATCGTTTATTTGAAAATAAAATTTTGAATATCGATGTAAATACGCATATCCTTGATTTCTATACTATATCTATACCGGTTATTCTGATAGGCTAAACATTTTGCGATGAAAATTTAGGGGCGGTGAAATATAGGGGTTGTACTACAGGCGAAAGCTCTCTACTGAAGTTTATGTATGCTGTTTCTTTAATATTAGATACTTTAAAAATTTTGATGTTTCAATGTTCCTCTGTCATTATTATTTTTCTTTCTGTTTGTCGATTTAAAAAGCTGAAACGATTTTGTCGTAACTCACTGCAAGATAGCGGATTTTTAAAAAGGAGTTTAAGTTTTGTTAAAAAGGTCGTGTGTGTCGAGCACACGTGTCAGAATTGAAACTTCTTTTACAAGATTCAAAGCTACCAAAATCGTCGCCTTACTCCATGACGTGACGGTATTGCATTTTACTCTTAATGCGCATAAAGAAGTTTCAATTCAAAAATATCATTAAAAATAAATGATGTCGCGTGCAAGGGCAGTGTCATAGTATTTACTATTTGAGCGTGAATTTCCACTTGCAAGTAATTAAATGTGAAACTTTAAGTGGCTAAGTTACAACTAAGTTAGGCAAAAATTAGTCAATGTAAGTTTTATCAGATGTGACTTAGAACTTGGCACTAATAGCACTTAAGTCAAATGTTCTGTGTGACACAAAACTTTTACATTTTGTCAGGAACTTGTTTTAACTGATATCATAGTTTGAGTTAAGTTTTTTTCCTTTCTCCTGTACAGTCTTAGAAGGAAAATCTTTGCCGAAAAAATATTTACGATTGGTGGAGGAAAAAATTTAGATAAAATTCTAAGAAATGGATTATTTATAGATTATAATAATAAACTAATTATTATTGTAATTCACACATTCGTAGAAAATTTATACGACTTTTTGGTAATTTATTAGGTGTGACAATGATTAATTGAATTTGATGACTCTACAAAACTGTAAAGGTGTACCTAATGAAAGCACATTTATTGGCAGGCGAGTGATGTCATGACGAGCTAATTTACGATACAATATTATCTAAAAAAATTAAATCAATGACTTACTTACATAGTAACGCACAGAATAACATTTAATTCTATTAGAAATTAGAAATTTTACACTATGCATCTTTTTACAGTGTAGATGAGCCAAACGAAAAGATTTTTGGAAAATTTTGCCCGTTATAGGGTAAAAGTAGCGTTTAAACTTTGGTGGAAACCCGAAGAATTTGTAGCAATATTATCATATGATTTCCCAGCGAATTATTTTAGCTACTCCTCAATAATAACTTGGTTAAATTACGCATAAGTACATAATATTATTACATAATCCTTATCCAAGCTCAGAATATAAAACTAGAGTCGCATTGATGTCTAAGTGCAGTCGTAAAAGCAGCATAAATGCCACAAAATAGCGGGAAAATACTGACATTTCGTGTTTTATACAACCTTGTACGAGTTATACATAAAAGGTGGAATAACACTAAGGGTCTGTATAATAATATTTACGTAACAAACGTTACGAGTTTACCTTTATACCAGTATACTTCTGTTATATTGCATTTATAATTCGCTAGAATATACATAAGGTTTTCATGTGACTTTGTTTGCTTGATGTTATCAACAGTTTGTCCTTGTTTTAAAAGTGGTGTCGTACAAATAAGGTTATGTCGAATGTTTTTATAGGTAGGGCGTGAAAAACTAACAGAGCCAGACAGAATGGCGACTACATTATATTTATAATTTTATTAAAAGTGTTAATAAAGATTTATTTTTGATTAAACACAATCATCACATGTTTATTCACGAAAAGTTAAATATTATTTCCACAGGGATTATACGATTTGTAGCGCAATCTCTAATTCCATTGTTTTTGCGTTGTTATTACATTTGAGCTTTTTTAATGCAAATAAAATATTATAATTACAAATTGGTGTTACTTAAGATATATCGCTTTATAATCATATAAATTATTAAATATGTATCCATTTATTCAATAACATCCATATATATGTACATCACAAGCAAATATGCCAACAAGCATGCAGATACAACATTCTTGGCATAAACTCTGCGATGCGATACTACGATCTTCAAATAACATGGTGGAAGTTAATATAAAATAAATATTGAAATTCTCTTTTACTTGGGTTAGAAGGAATAATCTAAATATAATATAAACACTTCTTTCATAGAACTTGAATCGTTTAAAATATAAGTTTCGAATAAATAAGAATTTACGTATTCTTACGTAAATCATATGTGAATATGAACTTTTTTGTCACAAACAACCATTATTATATGAAATAAAATGCAGCGTATTATACATATAAAAACACTTGAATTAAAAAAATATAAAGATGAAACAAAAATATTTTTAGATTATAATATTCCATATAAATCTAAAATCTATATTCAGTACAGAATTGATATTTTACCATTCGTTAATAACCAAACTATCTAAAATTTAAAGTATGGAAGAAAATACTTTCTTTTTTATTTTCTCGTTGTGACTTGTGAGCTACAAAGTATAAAGCTAGTGTAAAATAAACTTGCCAGCGCTGTAGTTCATAAAAATATAATTTTCCCTGAATTTGTAAAACCCGGGGATTATGGATAATAAATCCCTGTATATGGCAACCCTTTATCGAATGTGTGAAATATTAACCTCGGGAGAAAAGGTTCATATAATATTTTATGTTAAGGAAAAAGTTATTCCAAGAATATCATAGTTTTAGTAGGGTTAATTTTGTCTGCGACTTATCTCTACATTGTATAAAAAGAATTCTATGTTCCTATGTATACTTAAATCTTTAAAACTACGCGACGGATTTTGATGCGGTTTTTTTATAGATAAAGTGATTCAAGAGGAAGGTTTAAGTATATAATTTATTAGGTTTTAGACAAAGCGGGCTAAACCGCGCGCGGAAAGCTAGTAATATATTTGGGAAATGTTATCCAAATATGTTAAGTCGGTTTTATAAATATAGTTAAAAAAAGCAGTGATAAATATCAGTATTCGTGTAGTTTGTATTTTTTAGTAAAATAAACATGAACTACATTTTGGCACGCTCTGCGTCTTTCTAATATTTTCACATTTCAGTTGTTTTCTATACAAAATTTCAACCCCTATGTTACTTGATGTTTTTTTTGCAATGTAAAAAGTTGTCAAAATAATTTAAAAAAAATCAAGGAAATGACAATTCATTTTTTATTACTCCGCTCAGGCAAGGCAAAAATACAAATAAATTAATCTAAGTTAAGTAGACCGCCTTCTTGGTACAGTGGTTGACGCATGAGCGTAGAACCGAGGGGTCCTGGGTTCGATTCCCAGTGGAGACGAAGAAAAAAAAATGTTTCGGTCTGGCAGGACACAGAAGGCTGATCACCTACTTGTCCCTAAGAAAATCGATCAGTGAAACAGATGTATGGATAATGCATATGCCCCTTACCCCACTTGGGGATACGGGACTTCACTTTTAAGTTAATTTTCTCTACATTGTAGCAAAACAAAGAACCTAATAGCTCAAACATATTTTCTATTAGGCTTTAGAATTATTTATTCGTTATCTGTATAATCTCTTATCAGTCAAAAGCATCCATTTTAAATGATAAAAACATTTTCGTCGCGAACGTAAAAGAAATCTCTAATAGACTTGTGAAAATTCTCTCCGACTTTAATATTAAATTCAGTGAGGCTCAAAGCCTTTTATAAAGTTCCAAAAGCAAATCTAAAATGGAGGCATGAAGCCGAAAAAACATTTTGTGACTGATTGTTGTGAATAGGAACTAAGACGTTCTCTTGCAAAATTTACTGGGATCAACATTTAAATGTACCGAAAACATTTTCCGAGCTTTGAACAAAAAACTTTTACCTTTTATTAGTACCTACAAAACGTGATAGTTTGGAAAACCGAGGAAACCACACATTCAATATTTAGAAATAATGCAATATTCATGTGAATTTCCTTTGCCTACGTAAGTAGCCGCGAGCTGAAAGTTAGCAGTAAAAAAATTAATAAATATTTAGTGGGAATAGATTAGAGAGAAAGAAAAACTATTTCAATTTTATCCACAGGTTAACAATAGTCGTAACTAGCTGCGCTCCGCGGTTTGTCGCGCTCCTGTTGGTCTTAGCGTGATGATGCTTATAGCCTTCCTCGATGAATGGGCTATCTAACACCGAATGAATTTTTCAAATCGGAAAAGTAGTTCCTGAGATTAGCGCGTTCAAACAAACAAACTCTTCAGCCTTATTATATTAGTATAGATAACTTAAAAATAATATTTACTGAGGTCGTGCTATGTTTAATGAATATACATTTTATTACACAGGTAATAAAAATGCTTCGATAAACATATACCGATATAAAAACATCAAATAAACACCACCAATCTCTCTAACCTATCACGAACTAAACCTCAAGCTATTACAAAATAATGAAAATCTAAACCTTATCCAAGCAACACTACAATAGGAATTAATAAGAAACACATTATATTGTACAACGTAATTTAGCTCGAAACCACGAGACACGGAGGTTTCCAGCCGGAAAATTGCCTTTAAGCATTGAGGTATTATTACTACGTATAGAGAGGACACCACGAACAAAATCTGTGCGACAAGCGCGGCGGCGCGGGGTGGTTAGTGAGTCATACACTTTGTAGATATTCTGCCTCTTATTACTTATAAATTAAAACCAATCAATGTAACAAATAAATATTGTTTATCTTATTAAAAAATATGAATAAACTTATCAATTAAAATTTAAAACCAATCAATGTAACAAAAAAAAAAAATGTTTGAGACGATTGACTCTAACTCGTGTTACAAATAGTGTAGTAGCGATGTCCTCTATAGGACGTAGTACATAGTTACTCAATGCCTTTAAGTTATTCTATTAGCCTTCAAAATGTACCTTAAGTTCCCAGTATATAAAGGAATTTCAATAAAACTGGAATTTTGTATTTAAAATGAATGTGGATGCGTTTAAAGATACAAAACGAAAACGCCTACGAAACTATTTTTAACAAAAAATATTAAGAGAAGCAGAGGTACTATTTCTTTTTTTTGAAGTAGATCAAAATATAATTTATATCTTTGGCTTTTATGTATAACTAGCAAACCGGGCGAACTCCGTTTCGCCACCAGAGACACCTTTTCTTTGCTATAAACCTCACGGAGCCCGAGACCTTTCCAACGAATGCAAAACCGTGGAAATCGGTTCGTGCGTCCTGGAGTTATAGCGTCAGGAAGGAAAACCCGACTTATTTTTATATAGTAGATATTGATAGCAAGTTGTAATTAACAGTAATCGGAAATCGTTATCTATGATGTATTTTTATTACAATGTATGTTATATACCTATATTATGTATGACATAAAATTTATAGGTGCACGTGTATTACTAGTTTGTTAGTAACGATTTAACTTGAAAACAAATGAATCGATTTTAAAAATTCTACCATTTCAAAGCTTCATCTCTACCGAGTAACGAGGATTTTTTATCGACTCAGCAAAAGCCTGGATAAGCACCTACGTGGATTTTTCACATCTATAACCCTGATATTCAAAATTATTCGGTTACCATATTATAGCAGTAACAATTCGAGTGTGCGAAAGAGACGGCGCTTCACAACTTATATAGCGCTGTCAATTTCGCACACTGGAAATAATACAACTTTAAAGGTGCTTTTAAAGCAGTTATGTGCGAGGATGTGTAGCGAGGAATGTGTTTGCAAATAACCAATCATATCGCTTCATTTAGTTTGTAGTTTGAAGCGTTTAGCGTGAAGCGATACTAAATATTTTTTACAAACACATTCTGCGCTACACATCCTCGCACATTTGGTGGAAAAGCACCCTAAGTCATGGTATGGGGGCAGGTTGCATGAGAGATAGCAATTTGCCCCCATCTGTCACGGTATGCGGGCACACGTGCTGGCTATAAACAAAATGGCGGACAAATAAACGCAGAATAACTGTCGCGCGAGTCACGAATATATGGATTTATCGTGGTGACGTGACAGCCTACCTGTATCTGTGGTATTTGCAACTGATAAATTTTGAGGTTTTATATACGTCAAATGTGGAAACAGAATTTGTTGACTACTTTTCGAGAACTGGAAGTTTCTTGTTGAATTGAATTGCTTTGTCAAAAAAAAAAAGTGTAAAAGCATCTTAATAAAATTTTGCAGATGTTAGAATATTATGGAGATAAAATGAAAACCCAGTTGTCGTACTAAAACTAAACTTTCTTTATAAAACAAAATTGAATGTAAATCTACCCTAATGTAACAAGGAGGAAACATTTTGTATGTCTAAATGATTAAACTCAAAAACCACTTAACCGATTTCGTAAATCCTTTCACCCGTAGAAAGTTAGTTAGACTGATTAGTTCTAATCCAGTTTTACCTGGGGCGGTGTGGACTGGTACAGGGTGGGAAAAACATATGTACCCTAATGTGAATTTATTTTTAGGATCATTAACTAACTTCTTGAAGCCCCAATTATTAAACATGTTAAATTAAATTTACTGATATATATGCTAAAATTAGGAATCAGATAACTTTTATATAAAGGGAAATGAAATAAATTGTGAAAATTTTAAACAACATACCTATTATGAACATCTACATTAATTTCTATTTAACTAGCTCTGCCCCGCGGTTTTACCCGCAGTTCTCCGCTCCTGTTAGTTTTATCGTGATGATATGTAGCCGATAGCCTTCCTTGATAAATGGGCTATCTAACACTGAAATAATTTTTCAAATCGGAGCAGTAGTTCCTGAGATTAGCGCGTTCAAACAAACGAACAAACTCTACAGCTTTATAATATTAGTACAGATAAGTATTTAAATAGGTCTGTTAGTGGATTCCTTCGCATAAATTCAGTATTCGTATCCCGATACATTTATTGTTTGCGAATTACAATGCAGATTGTATGTTTCATTATTATACGTGCAATGGAACGAAGATTATAGTTATATGAATTAAATTATCGAATTTTGAAATAATTAGAGCTTTTTACATCTTAAAATTGTTCAAAGTTATGTATCAAACTAGTTTTGTTACTTTAATTTTGACGTGACATGTTCAGAGGGGCTAGTGTGAGTTTGATCGAGTACGAAACGTTACTATCGCGTCTGCGTCACAGCACTCACAGCGAAATTTGTATGGGGAATCAAAGCTTCCCCATACGTCCGCTAGGGGCGCTGTTCGATTTCCCATACTAATTCGGCTGTGACGCAGACGCGATAGTAACGTTTCGTACTCGATCAAACTCACACTAGGGGTACAGAAACTTGTGTCGCACCAAAACCTCACGAGCGCGATCGCAGGTATAACGAGAGAGAGACGGACCGATTTCCCGTCTCATCTCGAGCGCTGCCACTGCATTATGTTATCACGTAAACATCTCGATCGTAAACCTACTTTACAAACAACCAATTTTTTTACAAACAATATCTAAGAATAATACAATAGCTACTTTAATAAATATTAGTTATTTCAAACAATAACTACAAAGAATGCAAAAACTACTTTTACCAACTTGAACAATTTCCCATATAATGTCTTATCTAAAGAACTTAGAAAACTAGTATTTTACATGGGAGAGGAAACTCATAGCTTTCCCTGGGTGAATGTTATAAAACTTTCTCGTTAGGGACGACTTACATTTATACTGATTTAAATCTAAGCTTTGTTATAAGACAGTTAGTAGATCGTTATCACAAAAAATACGATTTTAAAAATTATAACTTACGATTCTAACAAAAGAAACTTGTTAAAGGTACTACTTTGATAATTTTTTTAAAATTACTACTTTTTCAATTATAACCTCTTTTATTAAAATTTTACTTCTTATATCCCGACATATACTTGGTGAACTTGTTATTTAACGGATGTATTTGGGATATACCAATATGAGGGTTAATGCCATAATCCACTACTTTGGCCAAAAGTTAGTTAGCAGATGACACATGTCGATTTTTTTGATATGCCATTTTCTTCACTATGAATCAGTGATGACGTAATTGTCAAATATATTGATAAATAATAAGTAGAGGTGTTTATAAATCTAATAAAATGACGAACTTTGTCACCCAAGAAGTTATCTCCAGAAAGTTTTTACGCAGGTCTTTGTTTTTTCAGTTACTTTTTCCTACGGAACTTAAATAAGACGTCCGTACAAGTTTGTGTAGTCCCGCGTGGAAAGCGGCGAAGTTTAAGCAGTCCCTTTATAGGATTGTGGTTTATGTGCTTTGTCTAACTAATAAATTTTATCAATACGGTTGTACTGAGTTCGATATTAGTTTTATACGGCTGTTATTCAACTGAAATTCTATTCATATTGTACATTGTAGTTACTTTGTGGTTACCTATTGTCCTATTCGTATTATAAATGCGAAAGTTTGTAAGGATGGATGGATGTATGTTTGTTACTCTTTCACAAACTCACTGCTGGACAGATTTGAATGAAAATTTCAGTAATCAGAATAACACATTAAAATACCTCTAGAAATACTTAATTTTGCTCTCGGGTTAGACAACTATGTGTTGGTCAACCCGGTAGAGTGTAGAGTGTAGAATCTTATAAGTATTTAATCATTTATTTAATATATAAAATAAATACCCGAAAATCAGCCACTGTGTATTGGTAAATGTAAAATAAATTAGAAAACCGATTCTAATTTGATTTATGTATTCATGTTGAACATTAAAAACTGATCAATGAAATGCTCTAATATTATCATCAGAGTATAACTAGTATTTTTTAGCTATCAAATTCCAACCATTGCAAGACTTAGCATATTATTAGTAACTCAAGTTAAAATCTCAGCTAAGTTAAAACTTTCAAAATGTCTGAAAATTGCATGCGAAATCTGCATAAGATTATGTTTCAAAGTGGCACCATCTATCATCTCAGATGTCTCAGATGGAGTCGGGTTGCATCTTAGATTTATAAGACAGCTAATGTTCTGGGGAATATGTTACTTGCTTATGTATGTGTAACTGTGTATAAATGCTTCTAATTTATTTTCCTATCCTATCCTACTAATATTATAAATGCGAAAGTTTGTGAGGACGGATCTATGTGTATGTATGCTTGTTACTCTTTCACGCAAATACTACTGAACCGATTACAATAAAATATAGTACACACATAGGGGGTAACTTGGATTAACACATAGGATAGGTTTTATCGCGGAAATCCCACGGGAACGGGAACTATGCGGGTTTTTCTTTGAAAACGCGGGAAAAGCCGAAGGAAAGCTAGTATATAAATAAGGATTTAAATTTCTTTAGGTATTGATTTTATTGGAGAAATAGGTGCAACCTCGAAGAAAGATCTAACTTAAGTTTTGACTTAAGTTGGAGCCTTCTTCGACAGAGTAGCTAAAAGAAAACTTAAACTCAAGAATTTTACGTAAACCTTTGCATATTATGTATTCTGTAATATCAATCCAACTTTTAAATCATGTAACCTACTCACGACATTTTTTTTGTTGCATGCAAAATATGTTTCATTATTTATATAGTTATCTTTACATACAACAATGTCTTTGTCATCAATTTCCGTCACTGTTTTATAATACAACGTTCTAATAATGATATTTAGCACACAACATAATATTTGAATTATAATTCCATGCATCCAATTATCTTGTATCTATATATTAAATTTATTGTTATCTAAACAGAGCGGATCATAGACGCCGTATCCGCCATAAATTATTGCTTATGGCAATATTAAGCGAAGCATTTGGTCAAATTCCAAAGAAAACTGGCAACACTCGCTTTTTCGCAACATTTTTCAATTTATCGTGTATAAGGAAACGTTAGAAAGTTTGTATGTTGTTGTATTATTAATATTTTGGCGAATGTGTTTGACTTTCACTGAAATGCTAAGCTGAAATGTGTCAAGGTTGGTATTCAGTGAATTTTATTTATATGTAGGAATTACGGATATATGGTAAAATATATAGTATTTATATAGTTGGTATCACTACATAGTATAAAACAAAGTCGCTTTCTCTGTCTCTATGTCCCTATGTACCTATGCTTAAATCTTTGAAACTACGCAACGGATTTTGATGCGGTTTTTTTAATAGATAGAGTGATTCTAGTAATTTATTAGGTTTTAGACAAAGCGGGCGAAGCCGCGGGTGGAAAGCTAGTATAGTATACACTAATGGCTCGCCCTGGTTTCGTCCAAGTTAATCAGGAATAAAATTAAAGTAACATGTAAATGTAACAAATTAATAATGACAAGTTTTAAAAATCGATATAGTAATTACTGAGATTATTCATTCCAAATATATTTAATGCCAACCTTTGCTCTTTATAATGTGAGATATGAAGATGTAGAATTATTTGTATATTATGCATGTATGCCTGTGTGTGCTATGTGATTCTGTAATACTATGTGTAGGTAAATTTCATTAGAAAATTTTCTTAGACAAATCTTCAGTCTCTCCTAAATCTAGGCTATGTCCAAGGTCTAACTCAATTAGTCTCTATTCTTCTCCGTTATTGAGCCTTTAATTTCTAACAGGAGCAAGAATATTAAGACCGCATTAAGTTTAAATCATCATCCAAGATCTTTATTAAGAAACCACACAAGTCTACAATATTCATAGTGTTTTTATATACATAATATTTGATACAAGTCGTATAATAATTAATATAGTTTTAAAAAAAACGCGATAAAATCATGAAATTATTGTATTGTCACCGATCCTTGATAAGTGTACAAAGTTTGAATTGAATCTGTCCGTTTAAAGTGTGTCAAAATCGAGTCTAAAGGACTCGGTAACATACAAACATACAGGTGAAGCTAATATAAGTTAATAAACTACTATACAATGTTAATAAACATAACTCTAAGCTGGTATTTTTATATCTAAACTCTCTTTATCTAGAATATTTTATTAAAAACGTGGTTGTATATATTTTGTGAGCTAAAACCTAAATTGAGCTAGACTGAAGCTTACAGGTTTGCCTTTAGTAAGCTTTGTGTAACGCCTTTTTGTATTTATAACAAATGCTTTTATATTGAATTTAACTTAGTTTCGTTTGATGATACGCATAAAAGTTTTAGGCATTTTCGACGTTCTGTAGATGTAGATTTATATACCTGAGCAAAACTATATCATAATCGGTTGCTATATTGCAACGTGAAAGAAGACCAATCACATAATCTAATTATTATTTCTTTGTTTTTTATTGCAATGTCACAGTACAAGTGAAGTAAAGCCTTAGGCCCTTCTCCCATTACGATACACACAGGCGATTCAAGTATCCTGCAAGACTAGTCGCCGCGGAGTATCTCACATACATTTTGTATGTAGGCTCGCACACTACGCTACCGGTATCCTACACGTCCGCGACAAATATCGCACGACTCACCATGTTGGTCGCTTGTGCGTCGCGTCTCGCGCGTATCCCAGACATTTCTTATATCATCATATTGTTTTAGTTCTCGTGCGGCTACAAAAACTCTACAATTTATGTTTCTTTCAATATATGGATGAATCCAGTACTTCCTACTCTTACGTTGACGTCTTCCATTTCTATAAAACAGAAAAACTGCAAGAGCTTCTTCGTCACTGGAATCGCTCGACATAACGTCCGCCCACAAAAACGAGGCACAATAATGATGAATTTAGTCATTTTTCAGTCGCATAATATGCGAGCATCGGGTAGCGAGCAAATATTTAACTAGTATTCTACTCGAGTATCGTATTCTAGAAGTATCGTAATGGGAGAAGGGCCTTAAATTCAAAACAATAGTGAACTATACTTTCGGAGCGTCAATCAAAATAATAATTACATTAATGCAAATGACTCATCAGTACAAACCACAATAACATTAAAATTGTTTCATGTTTGTATTCACATATAGATTACATAATATAATATTAATGCTAATCGCAAGCCTAATCCCAAAACATAATTATATATCTGGAACTATATTATGAGGGTTATATTAATTACTCTTTCACATCAGAACGGCTGAATGTATCTTGATAAAATTTGGAACAGCGGATAGAAGTTATATCGGGATTGAATGAAAGCGAAGCATATTGGATTGCAGCTAATTATATCTTCTTCTGTATTTATTTATTTATTTAATATTATAAAGCTGTAGAGTTTGTTTGTTTGTTTGAACGCGCTAATCTCAGGAACTACTAGTCCGAATTGAAAAATTCTTTCGGTGTTAGATAGCCCATTTATCGAGGAAAGCTATAGGCGATATCATCACGCTAAGATCAAAAGGAGCGGAGCAATGCGAGTAAAACCGCGGGGCACAGTTAGTAATGAATAAATGAAAATATCAAAAAGAAAGCTCCGGCTTCATCTTTTTATTCTATGTTTAGAAAGATAAAAATATGATGATATAATTTTATCACCATAAGCCTTTTTTTTTCCTACTTAAAAGACACCTGTCTCCTAAATATTTATAACATAATCCAGCACACAGGACAAGTGTGGGTTAACAGATGTCACATGAAATTTTTGGTTCTTGGACATAAAGCAAGCGAAAGCTTAGTATGGGATCAGATCGTGCCGTGTGTGAAAGATTGTCCTGAAATATTTATTTATTTATTTAAAACTTTTCCTACGATGTTTTTCTTTACCAATTGAAATAATGATAATGTAGATACATAAATTGCTCGTCTTTTCTATTAACGACTGTACAAGCGAATTATAAATTGATCTGACATGATTTAAAAGAGCAACTATGGAGTTTCTTGCCGGTTCTTCTCCGTAGATACTGCTTTCCGAATCGGTGGTAAATGTTAAAAATATGTAATGACGTTTCAAAAGTGCTTCTAGAAGAAGTCTAATTGAATAAATAAATGTTTGAGTTTGAGTTTGATCATATTAGGTTATATCACAAATCATATTATTATTGTAAGAGTAAAACTATAAAGGGAATAAGTTGTAAAAATGTTTTCTATTATGATAACTGAATAAAAATTTTCTGTGTGGTTATCAAATTTTGTGACAAAATTCAGTTCAGATATTCGAATAATTGGAATAATTGATTTTTGCAATTGATTTGATAAATATAAATTTCTAATTACAAATACAATCAATTTAATCTATGTTGTTTGTTTAGCATGTCATAATAGGATGTTAATCAAAGGGCGACGGTTCATAAAGAGGCTCTTAATTAAACGTCTGATTAAACTGGTTATCAACCACATAATATACAATGTACAGTTTTTAATAATAACCTTTATTAGTTACTAGCTGTGCCTCGTGGTTTTACCCGCATTGCTCTACTCTTATTTATCTACCGTGACGATATATTATAGCCTTCCTCGATAAATGGACTATCTAACAGTGAATATTTTTTCAAAACTGACGCGTGGTTCCTGAGATGAGCGCGTTCAAGCAAACAAACAAACTCTCTTGCTTTCTTCTCCATACTAAACTAACATAAAAAAACATCCGTGCCTGTTCTACTCCATAGATACTGCTTTCCGAATCGGTGGTAAATGTTAAAAATATGTTATGATGATTCAAAAGTGCTTCTAGAAGAAGTCTAATTGAATAAATAAATGTTTGAGTTTTATTATTATAGTAAAAGACGGTACATAGGGTATACAATATAATATTATATACATCTCTCATAATCAATGGGGAAACTCAATTGAAAAGCGACTGCGAAATCAATTAACGGCGAAATGAGATGGTCTGGAGGGAAATCTCGGGGAAATTGTTGTAGTAATATCGATAGATGTGTTTTTATCAGTTTAACATGTATACCTACTAGTTGACGTCCGCGATTTTGTGTGCGTAAAATTAGTTGAGTTGAGTATGTTATTTATATTCTTGATGAAAATTAATGTAAACCTGATTATTCCTTTAATTTCATTGAACTGACAAGGATTTTAGGTACAGTTTTTTCAGAGATTAACCGGAAAAATCAAACATAATATTATATAACATCATCGACTATTACAGTAAAACATCCTAAAAATATTAATCTTATCACGTATAATAAAAAGATATATATTATATTAATTATAACTAGCTTTCCACCCGCGACTGTGCTTGCGTAACCAAATAAAAAGATACGTAGACAGTTCCAGAGCTTTTTGTTGTAGGTATGTAATAAATGTTATCGAAATCGGTTCATTGCTTTAGGCGTGAAGAAGAGACAAACAAACTTTCGCATTTATAATATTAGTACGTATTACAACCTTTAACTGCGCACACTCACATTACCATCCCGGGAGTAAAGACATATTTTATTTTCTAGACATTAATATTTCAGCCATTTTTATGACGGAGGTCAAATGGGGCCAACGCACATGTGTCAAATGATAAAATACGAGCTGAGTAATGTGAAATCTTTACGAATTTTTATATTTATTTTGGTTATGAGCGTAAAAATCGTGATAATTTATTATGTAATATTTTTGCAAGGTTGTAAGATGTTGTGTCGTAACATTTGTTTGTTGAAGGTTATAGTTAAAACGAACTATATCTAAGTAATTTCATTCTGTGAATACTTCGTACATAATATGTATTTTATTTTTACTATATACTATATACTTTACTTTATAGCAATAACTTTAGATTTAAGCCAACATGTATACGTATAATATGGTGTAGGTATGTCGTGAATAACTATAAAAATAAAACGAAAACTGCTGAATTGACACTGACAAGGTTCATTAATGTAATAAAAAAGAACCTCCAATCATAGATAATTCATACCAATACCACAGAATACTTAATAGTAGCTAACGCTACCACTACAACATCTTTCAATCCACTTTTAATTTCGCTAAAATTACTTCCTACCACTTTCCGATCGATTTGGAAAGTGAAAAGTTTAACAGCTGTTATTATCCCTTTAACGGTTAACCTCAATAAGTTCTAACAATAGCGTACATTGTTGCAGGTGCAGCGTGAGGTTGGAAACATTTTGTGAAGGTCTTTTTGGAACGTTTTGATTTTTAGTGCTTGTTAAAGTGTCATGTTCGTTAGAATGTATATTTTAAGAATGAGTGAAGTGTACTATTGTTCCTAAATAAACAAATATTAAAAAAACATGTAATATTGTTTAAATTGTATAAAATCTTAACTATTATAATATATATTCCTTATTTCCCTACTAGTATTTAAAATGCGAAAGTAACAATATCTGTTTAACTATAGGCCTGTCTGTCTGTCTCTACTACACACATAAACCACTGAATCGATTTACATTGTATTAGGTACGAACATAGTTTGTTATCTAAGAAAGAACATACGATAGGTTTTATCGGAAATTTAACGGGGGCGGGCGGTTTTCCTTTGAATATGCGGAGGAAGCTGCGGGCAGTAATATTATGTACAAGAGTGGTGATGAGTGTAAAGAGTGTATTAATGTCTGTCGGTATCATCAACTAGTTTTCGTACAGATCCAATTTGAAGTTATTTTAAGTAAAAATAGAAACGACAAGATCTCGGCAAATATAAAAACTAGCTGATGCAACTTCATCTTTTCTCAAAAGGAAATTTTTGTGTCATTTTTCAATATTGTTCATCGATGTTCCGCTCTCTCTGGTCGTAACTTGATGTTATATAATATAATGCCTTTCATCTCGACTTTCAACTCAAAAACCATTTTTAAATTCTAACTAGTTTGTGGTAAATATGCAGTAATCTGTGGCAGTAATTGTGAGATTACATCGCTCTTTGAACAAATAATAATATACCTATAGATAAGGTGAAATGAGAAATATTCTTGTATATTTTGTAATAGAATGTTTAATTTTATTTTAATTTTCTCTACTCTTTGATATGGTTGTCAAACGAAGGGTTACTAAGATCATCTTACGATGTTTAATTCGGTTTTATCTAATACCTACTCATAGCTCCGGTCGCGGTGGTGAATAAATTATATTTAAGTATAGTGAAAATTCCAAAAAACTTCATATATAACTCCCACTGAATAAACGAATGTTTTAGTTTGTATGTGTATACTCATGGGTGGTCTGTCCCACATTTGCTCAAACCAAATTCAAACCGATTTTATAGTATTTACGCGATAACCTCGTTTAGTTCAAAGCTCCAATCACATAAAGGCAAATACTTCACAAATCAGTCAATGAACATAAAAATTGTTTATTCCAACATTAACAACGTGACGCAGGTGTTGGTTGGCGCTTTGATGGGCGTTTTACAGCCGGGAATCGAACTTGCGACCGAGAACAAATAAATATTGTTCTCTTATTATAGAATGTGTAATGTCTTTCGAATAAAATTATACTTTATGTGTTTTATTTGATAATTTATTGTAGGGTGCTTTCGACATGTAAAATATTAATTAAACAGGTTTTTTAGAAAGCGGTCCCATAGCTAATGATCAATTTAAGTAAATGTAATTTTGCGTAGCGTATTTGCCGTTATTTTTTACACGAAACTCATTATTTAATATAGATAAATACATCATAGTGGTAAAATATCAAACTATCACAGGTTGAAATATCCATCACAGATTTCCAATTTCCATGACTTTTAGCGCAGTGGCAATACTGTTTCTATTAAAACATTGACAAGCTATGATTTTAAGGTAATATGTTTTACAAAAAAACGACTGCCCTGCCAGAGCCAGAGGTCGTGGGTTCGATTCCCACCCGGGGCATAATTTGTGTGATGAACATAGATGTTTGCTCTGTGTCTGGGTGTTAATTATCTATATTAGTATTTATTTAAAATTATACATGTAAGTTTATCAGCCATCTGGTTTCCATAACACAAGCGAAAGCTTAGTAAGGGATCAGATCGTGCCGTGTGTGAAAATTCTCCTGAATATTTATTATTATTTATTTTATTTATTTATTATAAATTGCACATTCAATATTACGATTTAAATTATCTCATTCATACTCTACATTATTACTTAATTCACTTATAAGAAAACTCCTAAATAACTGACGTGGAATACATAATGAGTTCATGAACATAACAACCCTCTTCCCTCCGAGTCCCTCTTTAGGGAAGTCCTCAAATTGAGCCGTCACTTTTATAAACGACAGTGCAAGTTTTAAGATGGGAATAGTCTAGGAGCTGAGTCATTAAGTTTATGTTTGTGCTTATGGTGCAAAATTTTGCCGCTTTTTGGAATTTTGCACGGCGTTAAATTTACGAAATTTTAAGGGTAAAAGAAAGGTTCGTGAACGTCAATGGGTGACACCCTTGTTTATGTTGCTACCAGGGTGAGCCTTCCGTTTGCCCACGCGTTCGCTTTGAAACGTAGTAGCCCTTCTGATTAACATCGAGAGACAAGGCAAAAAAAGCTAAAAGATGTAGTTCATCACCATCTAATGCGAAATGTTATTTTATTTATTTGTACAGATGACATTCAATCTTCAATGAAGTCGATCAAGTCGTCAATGCCAATCCGCTGATTAAGATCACTGATATTATACTTAACACGTTCACTGCGGCATGTCCAGTATCGGGCCATCAGCGACTACACCACAGTGCGGCGCCCAAAATCGCAGTTTTCACCGTGGTGCGGCGAGGTTTTTTATATGTTAATCAATGACTAGAAAAGAGACAAATATATTTTTGTGATCACAGTTTGAAGTAGGACTCAATTTCATTTAAAAATCGTATGGCAAAATATTGGACACAACGCATAGAAAAGAAACCGTTTCTTTTGTGTGCGGCATGTCAAATATTTTGCCATGGACAAGCACCTCATGCCGCACTGTACTGCGAGCGCGCCGCGTGTCAGTCTCGCATAGTGATGTACCAGGACCGCACGCGTCGTTATCAAAATTTTAAATGACAATGATACCTTAGAGGCTTTAGTTTTTTTACTTTCTTTTATTTCGTAGCATAAATGCAAAAATGTGATGACAGTTGTGAAAATAATATAAAACATTAAAACAAAAGTTACTGAACAATTTCCTGATAGTACTCTATCAAGTACCTTGTTTTATATGTGTTTTTTTTTGTATCGACGATCTCGTTATCTGTTAACAAACAGACTGAAATATACAAAATTGATTTATATCGATATCGATGTTTTATTTTACAGTGTTTCCCATCGCTATTACTGTAAACATGCCGTATCAATGCAGTGCGGGATGGCAAATAATTTTTCACAAAATCAGGGGTTTACATTTTCCCTCATATCTTTTAAATTATTGGGTCAAACTAAAAGCTATTTATGCGGTATATACTAGACTATATATACTATTATCTGAAAAAAATATTTTTGAAATATCTTGAAATTTCATGAAATTATTAACCTTCAAATTCAGAAGGTGCGATGTGATAAAAATGGCTCATGACGCACAGTGGTGAACTTGCCGATGTGAAGTATAGAAGACATGCCGCAACAACGGTAAGTTTGGCATTTTAGGTGCCGCAGTGAACGTGTTAATATAAAACAAATAATAATATTAACTAAACACATTTTACATATTTTATTAATTATTTCAAAATCAAATTAGCATAGTGCCTTATCACAGAGCCACATTAGAAGCATAATTTCCCCAATTATCTATATTTTAGTGCAATACAAAAATCTACACTATTCAGGACACTTCTACGAAATTATTCTAAAATGCTATTCCAACTCTCACACTAGAGTACCATTATACTTACTCGGCAACGCAATTTGCGCTCTCTATCGCGACACCTGACTGTGCTTGCGTACTTATGTATTTTACATGTATTATGACCATCTAGCGACATCTAGCACATCTTAAAGATGTGTACTTGCTATTGTTAAGGTACTAGTGAAGGATAGAGCAGAAATTTATATAATATTTACGCTTGCTGTTACCGTGATTTCGATCGAGCGAGTGTATGTTGATATTAAAGACTTTAAAATAATTTATTGTTTCTGTGTTCTTTCTATTTTTTTTACAGTTGCAGCATTTCAATTTCTCAGGCGTGATCACGGGTGGTCGAGAGACTAGGCGTTGCTACGGCATGGCAAAAAGACGAGGGTTCAAATGCCGCCTCATTTTTTTCTAATTTTTTCCATTCTTTCAAATTTTCTCTTTTATTAAAATAATTTTGAATGCTATAAAATCAAAAATATCAAATTCATTTAACCCGTATTTCTCTAGATAGCGTTATACATTAGCAAAATACCAAATTATAACCGCAAGTGTATAATAAAGATTACCAGCTTATATCCAGAAACAGCATCTAAAAAGATTTAATACAGCTCGCAAAACTTTCCCCGTATAGACCAGCAGTTGTGCAGTTGAGAATTTCAAACTAAAAGTTGCCAACTCACCAACTTTAATGAGTGCTCTAAATATGAAGCTTGTCTTATTAAAAATTTAAGAGATTTATCATTTTTCGTGACTATTTGCCAAGTTTGTTTATTTCTTAATATATTACTAAAGTAATAAGCGTTCATGGAAGTTTAAAAACCTCGTGGTTACCAATCAAAAATTCGACTGTGCTTGTTGATGCTTCATCCTCATTTTCCTGATAAAAGTCGAACAGTTGCGACGATCGAATAATTACGTAATCACTGAAGAATATATTTAATCCTATATGAAGCACAACTTACTAAAAAAACTAGGTACGTATATTTAATTTTAAATAATTATAAGGTATCTTAATCCAAGTATATAGATACATATTCAACAATAAGTAAATCAATAAATGTCTGTCTTTATCAACATTAAAATTCTCAGTCGTTTGAAATGTCGCATTCATCCATATTGATTATTCAAATATTTAAGAGGATCATTAGTCCTCGTCGCCAATCGTTGATAAATATTCAGAAAGGCTTTATCGATTGACTGGACACCTGCCCGTCGCAAATACTTTGAATATTCCGCTGAAAGTACTAGATTTCGTCCCACTTAGCGTATTCTGTAAAATAAAAGGAATTAGTATTCAAGAATAGAAGAGAATTCATTTATTCATGGTATAAAATAAAATACACAAAAAAAATTGTTTAAAAAAGAAACACTTGGATATGGCAGAAACGATTTGTAAAAAATGTACCTACTCATAATATATTATTATGAGCTGTAATCAATTTTCATTTCCATTGCATTTACAAGTAAAGCTTATAAAAAAAAAATCACTTGTACGTTTGTATGTAACAATTTCATCATTTCTCAACTACATTGATTTTATGAATATTTTACTATCTGTGCCCCGCGGTTTTACCCGCATGGCTTCGCTTCTCCTGTTGGTCTTAGCGTGATGATATATAGCCTATAGCCTTCCTGGATAAATGGGCTATCTAACACTGAAAGAATTTTTCAAATCGGACCCGTAGTTCCTGAGATTAGCGCGTTCAAACAAACAAAACTCTTCAGCTTTATAATATTAAGTATCACTAGACTCTACCTACTTTCAAATTTATTCAATATTATATCCTACTAATATTATAAATGCGAAAGTTTGTGAGGATGGATGTATGTGTATGTATACGTATATGATTCTCTTTCACGCAAATACTACTGAACCGATTTCAATGAAATTTAGCACACGCTAGTTCCTATATAAATCCATAAAGATTCTGTAAACCAAGAGTTATAACAATACCCACTGTGCACCACAAAATGATCCAAAATACTTGAAACAAACAGCATTTGTACGCAAATAGTTCCGTAAAACGATTTACGACGCCGTAAAATCATTTCCAGCTACCGATCTATTGTTGTGCGTTTCACTAATATTGAATCATCAGTTGCAGATATTCAATGCTAAATGCTAGTATTGGTATTAATGGCTTATAGATATTACTTAGTCGTCGTCGTCGTCGTCGTCGTTTCAGCCGTGGGACGTCCACTGCTGGACAAAGGCCTCCCTCAAGGATTTCCAGTACTACTTAGTATGAAGATGAAAATATGTTGTCGCATATGAACCAGAATACCGTTTTGTGTGGCCTGTATTATTTTGTGTTAAAATAAAATTGATATGTTTTTTTTAAAGCAATTTTTAAGCTTCTTGTCGGCTCTTCTCTTTAAAAACTACTTTTTGAACAAGTGGTAAATATTAATTTATGTAATACTAGCTTACCACCCGCGGCTTCGCCCGCTTTGTCTAAAACCTAATAAATCATATACAAAAAACTTCCTCTTAACTCATTCTATCTATTAAAAAAAACCGCATCAAAATCCGTTGCGTAGTTTTAAAGATTTAAGCATACAAAGGGACATAGGGACAGAAAAAGCGACTTTGTTTTATACTATGTAGTGATGTGATTCAAAGTCTAATTGAAAAATAAATGTTTGAGTTTAAGTATAACTTGAGTTTGTTTTAATGTGTATTCGGTAGTTCTAGAAAAGGTTGTTAACTCTCCTTATATACCTCTGTCATAACCGTCTAACCGCCAGTGTCCTGGCAGAATAACGCTTGCCGTACAAGCTTGTACGAATGTGTATGTGTGTACATTATAATGTATAATGTTGTACGCCCTTTGTACGCTACACGTTAAATCACATGTATCACATGGCACAGGTTCATGATGAATACAAATGGGCTAAGCGTTTATATTCTAAGTCACGCTCGAAATAATTTCTGTATTTTATTCAGTACATATTATGACAATCTGTGCTATATATAAAGGTATATATAGAATAGGTATACATAGATATTGTCGCGTGTGAGGCGTACATATATTATTACGTTGTTTTACCGAATTTGAAAGAGGAGGTTATCATTTGACTTTTGGTGTGAATGTAATTTATTTCGTGTTCCAGCAATACACGCACATATTTACTGATAAAATGTACGAAAATATATTATAACTAGCCGTGCCCCGCGGTTTTACCCGTATTTCTCTGCTCATATTGCCTTCGTCGATAAATGGGCTATCGAACATCGAAAGAAATCGGACCAATGGTTCCTGAGATTAGCGTGTTCAAACAAATTCTTCAGCTTTTATAATATAAGTATAGATAACCAAAAATACCTACTTCTATCAATATCATTTATTGATACTAGACAATATTTAGAAAAAAATATAACATAGGCAAAATAGCAAACAAATATAAACCAACCAATTATAAGTATTAACGTTCTTCCTCGTGTTTCGCAGAAAGTAATAAATAATGTTTATTTGTTTACTTTAAGGAAAAAGAAAAGGTTTCAATCAAATTAGTTCGCCAGTTTAAAAGGATATAGAGATAGGTTTATATTTTTACAACTTTTCCTATATGGACTTTTTATAAGAACTCTGCACTCGCTTTACTGGCTTGATATCATAATAAAAAGACTTTGTGCTATTAGCATACTATGATTATATACGGAATCTATCTTTAAGACTTTGATTTTGATCAGCCGTTTTGCGAGAAAGTAATATCCCATGATCTATTACAAACATAGGTTACAAAATTATACAGTAGGATATGTTTTATCCTGTACAATGTACATATACGACGATGAGCCAGGAAATCAACAAAATAACAACGTCTAAATAATAATTCAAATTCATTTATTAACAGAACAGTATAGGTCCACTTGTTAGTAATTTCTTAATTACTATGTTAAAACATCATATTTTTACAATTTATGTCATTTTACTATTTATAATACACTAGCTTTCCGCCCGCGGCTTCACCTGCTTTGTCTAAAACCTAATGAATTATATTCTAAAACCTTCCTCTTGAATCACTCTATCTATTACAAAAACCGCATCAAAATCCGTTGCGTAGTTTTAAAGATTTAAGCATACATAGGGACATAGGGACACAAAAAGCGACTTTGTTTTATACTATGTAGTGATGATACATTATTATTGAATGGGAACTCTAAACTCCAAAAATATGAGGCATTAGTTTTACGAAAGCAAATATTGTAACCTAAGTTAGTGACTCAAAACATACTCTATAATATTAAATGCTGTTTGTCCGTTTGTTATTTGTTTTTCTACTGTATAAGCTCTTTGTTTGTTTTCCGCGTATTTAATTCTTGGGTTTAGAAATTTACGCTATTCTTATTTATTAAGTGTTGAAAGACTGTTTCCTATTAGGTACGTTGTAATAAGAAAGAAAAATACTTCTCGTAAATCCCAGATTTAATAGATATACTTTATTTTTACAATAGGAACGTACAAAATTGCAAGAAAGGTTTTAATTTTTTTTAACAATTTCTTCCAACATTTTTACCAACTATAAGATCTAATGTGCCACATTGAACTGTGATAGTACCCTGAACTAGTACTTTTAAATAAAATAAAATAGAGCCCAGAATTGTATGAAAAAAGGGAAAAATTTTGTATACAAAAAACAAGGACCGCGGACTTGAACTAGAAAAAATATGAATACACACACTTTCAAGTGTCGTATTGTACATGTGATAAAAAATATCATGAAAGTATTCGCAAAAATCTGATGGAAATAGTTTTTATGACTAAATCTAAGTGTATGCATATTGCATTTTACTCAGAAACTATAGTACAATTTGAGATAAATATTAGTGTTAGATAGTAAGATAGATTCAAGTCGGACTGTGCTAATAAAAAAAGGTCGTGAAAATAAAAATATAAAGCAGGTAATTAATCGTTATAATATTATGAACTGCTGAAAAACTCTGTGGTGATAACACAAGGACTATAAGCAAAATAATACCTACATATTCTATTAATCATTTATTTTTCTGTCCATATAAACAAAATTATGTTAGTTAACATTTTTTTGAAATACGGTCGAAAATCATCGCTATATTGGTGAAAGAACTTTCAAAATCGGTTAAGTCGTTTTTGAGTATTGATACACTTATAGTACAAATACTTACTTCCTCATAATCAGCCTAAATATGCTAATAAAATGACCAAAACATTATCTACAATACAATTAAGAACTTGAGTGCCAATTTAGCACTCCGAAATTTTAAATGTAGGTATTATACATCAAGATAAAATGCTTTTAAAATCGCTACAGTGCCGCGAACAAAAACTTTTGCTGTACAGCCAAGGTGTTGCCGGGCTTAACTTGACAATATTTTAAGAACATGAGTTCACTCATGACGTAAAAACTTGAGGTGGAAAATTGTTTTTATTTTCTAAGAACATAATATAATATGTGTGTGTTTTATTCGCAATATTAATGTGAATATTGTATGATGAGTATAGGGTATAGAAAGGTTCTATGAATGTTGTTATTTTTATTTAACCGACTATATCAGAAGAGGGTTACGTTGTTGTGGTTCATATTAAATAGTTGTGTCTCTATCTTATATGGGTCACGAATAAAATGAGTCAGTCAAAATCTCAGCCAGTGGTTTTATAAAAAACTAGTTTCTTCACGAGGTTTCCTCGGGATCTACGCTATCCATTTGTCAAAACAAATTAAAAATCGGAGCAGCCGTTTTTGAGGTTTTCACGAACGTTGAACATATAGAAAGACACATCGTCGGATTTTGTTTTATAATATGTAATGATATATAATGTATATTTTGACGTACTTTTAAACCGTTTTAAAGTTTTAACAGAACACATAGCGATTCAAGTTCGTAATAATTATTCCTTTGTTTCCATTACACTGCAGCCAAAAGAGCAGATTAAATTAATGCTAAGGTAGGGTTAGCAGATATAGTTTCATTTAGAGTTCAGTTTTAATAGCGATAGTTTTAATAATATTCAATATAACAATTAAAAGCCGTTGCTTTAATAATAACAATTTAAATGATCATTAATGGAAAATAAATAAGTTTATTTGTAAATATTACTCTATGTAGAGCCTAAAATACGAGTAAATGTGAAGAGACATATCTAACAACGTATATTTTTTTTATCTTTTTCTATATATCAATTATAAATGCGGGTATATAACTTGAATGCGGGTTCTATACTTGGACACGAAAAGCTAGTAATCTATATATATCTAAAACTCAAAGGTGACTGATATAGTGATCTATCAACGCACAGCCCAAACCACTGGACGTATCGGGCTGAAATTTGGCATGCAGGTAGATGTTAGGACTTAGGCATCCGCTAAGAAAGGATTTCCCGAAATTCTTGCGGGAACGGGGAAAAACGGCGATGCACGTACAAAGTCGTGGGCGGAAGCTAGTATAATATATAAGAGAGCTTTAGAATATACCTGGTTTACTAAACGAAGTTGTTCATCCTACTAATATTATAAATGCGAAAGTTTGTGAAGATGTGTATGTGTGTGTTTGTTACTCTTTCATGCAAATACTACTGAACCGATTACAATAAAATTTAACACACATATAGAGGGTAACTTGGACTAACACATAGAATAGGTTTTTATCCAGAAAATCCCACGGGAAAGGGAACTATGCTGGTTTTCCTTTGACTATGGCAAATCTGCAGGCGAAAAGCTAGTAATGTACATAAGAGATCTTTGGAACCTACCTGGTTTAATAAATGAAGTTAATATGCTATATACGAATACATATAATATGTCTTTAGAACCTACCTGGTTATATCATAGGCTATATAGAGACTCCAGCCTTTGCTTATATCAGAATGCAATTCAACAGAAATCAAATCGAGGTATGACGTTATTGGAGTACAAAGATGGCCCAAATTTTAGACTGATAAAGCTGACATTGGTTTTGTAATAGATTTAAATATTGCTACTTATCTTATATTGATATTTACTTATCTTTCTATAAATGACTAGCTGCTCGTCCCGCCTCTGTCCATAAAAACAAAAATATAAAATATAGCTTATCTGTTATTTATAAATATTTTAGCTTTCAATTAGTGAAAAAATTATTAAAATCGGTACAGTACTATAGTAGCTTTTTCACAACAACCAAAAAAAATCATCTTTATAATATAAGTGTACATAACATAAATAAATAAGGTAAAAAAAAAACACAGTAAAGATTAGGTCCATAGTTTATTCACACAGAAAAATCGACGTCCACAGCAAATTTTTATCGCATTGTACAATGAATGGTTTTGAATGAAAAGTGATTTTTTCGTACGTCAATGTTCCTGTTAATAGGAAAAATTAAATATCTAAAACATAGCATAAAAAACAAACAATACAATACAAAAACAGTAAGATAATCAGTATTTTCTGTACGTACTTATTACGTTTTACTTTTTCACATTTTAATACATACACAAAATAAAAATGATTGCCAATTTTTCTTACTAGTTTTCATAGCATAGTTCTCGTTCCTTTGCGTGAAAGAGTAACAAACATCCATCCATCCTCACAAACTTTCGCATTTATAATATTTAGTAGGATAATTGATAAAGAATTAAGTTTAGAATGTAGCCTTAAAGCAAACACTTTTCTAAATTATTATAAAACACAAAGTTTTTTTAAACACATTATCTATTAAACGGTATTATAAATTTGCCATGTTAAACATATTTTACGCCATAGCAACCCTCTTACGTGCGTTCATCTCTCATATTACAAATTTTCATTACAGTCTGAACTAGGAAAGTTGTACGCGGTGAGAATTTTAAATGCTTTTGTTACTCGCTCTTTTTGTTAACTCCCTTTGGTTTATTGTTAACGACAACCTGGTTATATGAACATTAAAAAAATGAAGTGGTATATTTATTTTATTTATTTGATTTATTTCAGAAAAATAAATTTATTTATTTATTGAACCTTCACCTTTTTCGATGTTGATCAATAAAACATTTCCTTGCTAACAAACTCTATTATTAAAATCTATCATATAAAAATCCTACTCATATTATAAACGCGAAAGTTTGTAAGAATCTGTATGTTTGTTCGTTATTAATTAACTCAAAAACCGCTGAACTGATTTTGATGATACTTTGCAGTTATGTAGCTTATTTACTAGAATAACATAAGATGGAAATACAAACATAATACCTAAAATGTAATATTTATTTCAAATAATAAACTGACATTTTGTAAGTAATATTTCTACATAAAATCTATTTTAGAATACATTATAAATTCCTCAAATCAAAACCACATAGAGGAAAGCGACTTACAGCTTAGAAATGCAGATAGCTTGCAGCAGCGGTTTACGTGCTCCATGTTTGATGTTTGACATCGTTGGTACTAAATAGTCGAAATATCTGTAATATATACAAGCAAATATAACTCTCTAGAAACTTATTTGTAGGAATAAATACATATAACTGATGTTTTCGTTACATTTTATAGTTAACTAGCTTCGCCCGCTTTGTCTAAAACCTAATAAATTATAATATACTAAATCCTTCCTCTTGAATCACTCTGTTCGGAATAGATAAAATAATTAAATGGTCACACCAGCGGAAACGCGATGTATTCAATTGGTGAGTCGAATACGTCACTTGGTGAGGGAGCAGCATTCAGATTAATTATTCGTCCCAGTCTATCGGAGTCCGCCAACCGCGCCGCTCGTGTATTTAGTGTTATTACCGGTCGCCTCGGAAGTTATTTACGCGCGCATCGGAGCGTGTCGTCGATTGTTTTACGTGCTGAACACGTAGTAAATTAGTAAAATCGCCCCGCGGAATTGTTAATTGTACTTTTTATTGATATTGGTAATCACGCGCTGACCGCGAGTTTTATGTGACAAGTGAGGTGTCATGGCGACGTCGTGTGCCTGGCAGTAGTGGTGACTATACACATTAGATTGTCTCTTTTCTTTTTATTTTATCTTATGTAATTTAAATTATTCCCGTAATTATAGTTTTTCCTCCCCAAAGGGTACCCTATTGTTTTGACTAATTGACTGACCGACACACCACATATTTATGGAAGCAGCGCACGAAACTTCAGGTATGTACTCACGATGCATTCAACTATTGTATGGTAGCAGAGTAAAATAAATAACAAACACACTCTATCTATTAAAAAAACCGCATCAAAATCCGTTGCGTAGTTTTAAAGATTTAAGCATACAAAGGGACATAGGGAAATAGGGACAGAGAAAGCAACTTTGTTTTATACTATGTAGTGATATGCTACAAAATGTTAAAATAAGGGCTTACGTCTTAGTTTGTCGTATATGACGTCAAATATCTAGCAGTGCGCCTCGGCTTCGCCCAAGGTACATATATAGCCTATAGCACTCAAGGATCACGTAAATATCCGACGGTGAAATAATTTTTAAAATCGGACCAGTAGTTCCTTAGATTAGCGCGTTCAAACCACTTAGCTTTATGTTATTAGTGCTTCGAGGTTTTAGAGTTTCCTGTTATGTTCTGTATAGCTTATCTATTAGTTAAAATGACATGAAAATTCACGTAAAAGTGTCAAATAAGCTATCAAAAACTTTATCAGCAAGCAATAAAAACGGCTCTTAACATTGTTAATATCTTTTTTCATTACAGAGGACCTAATGAAAATTAATTCTCATCTCTGTTCCTACACTTTTATTTTACGTCTGCGGTTACACCAGTAATCAATAAATTATTATTGAAATGGTAATACGATCGTGAATTATGAAGTTGGACAGACAGTCAAACTTAAACAGGAACTCTCTACATAGAAATGTCGATATGCCTCGACCAGAGAACGAAACGATCGAAATGCGATCAAAACTTTTATGATTTAAAATAAAGTATAATTTTTGAGCCCGAGTCTTCGACTATTTCAAACTAGCTGCGCCCCGCGGTTGTACCTGTGGCTCTTCTCTTGTTGGTCTTAGCGTGATGATATATAGCATATAGCCTTCCTCGATAAATGGGCTATCTAACACCGAAATAATTTTTCAAATCGAACCAGTAGTTCCTGAGATTAGCGCATTCAGACAAACAAACTCTTCAGCTTTATAATCTTAGTATAGATTAAGTATGGATTCCATCCCAATCGGTTCTGCAGTAAAAGCTTTACGGATAGACAAATTTACAAGATTAGCATGGATTCTTGTTATTCGCGTAATTATCGTAACATTTTGGAAGTTTAGATTTAACTGGATTATGATAATGTATTCACTTTCAGGTAATGTGGGAGTACATTATACACCTGCTTTAATCTTCCGGGACTGTTATGGTTTTGGAAGAAAAATAAATATTGTTGTGTTTGATTTTTTGTTTAGAAATCGATGATTAAAAGGGCTTCATTGCTTTCCTGTGTATGTTATAAAATCTATTGTTATAATTGAGAAAGATATTGTATGAGAAGATAGATGATGTTTGATATCACTCAAAAGCGGCTTATCATGATGAAATCACCTGTAGATTATATTCTGGACTAGCTGCTCCGCGCGGTTTCACCCCCGTGGCTCCACTCTTATTGGTCGTAGTGTGATGATATATAGCCTATAACCTTCCTCGATAAATGGGCTATCTAACACCGAAAAAATTTTTCAAATCGGACCAGTAGTTCCCGAGATTAGCGCGTTCAAACAAACAAACAAACAAACTCTTCAGCTTTATAATATTAAAATAGATTAAAAGTGTAATTAGTAAAAAAGTGATGGATATGTGCCACAAAATTTGGCAACATGATTTTCATAAAAATTTAATACAATTAATAATAATAATACATTAAAATTCTATACTTTATAAAATAAATTTATAAAGTACTAGCGGTCCGCCCCGGCTTCGCCCGTGGTACATATTTACGTTTTCTCTACATAAGAACCATCCTCGTACTTCAAGGAATATAATAAAAAAAGAGTTATCGAAATCGGTTCAGCCGTCCACACGTGATGCCGTGACAACGAAAAAGCGGACCCGCCGCCTTTTTATAGCTCCCGCCGCGAAGCGCGTCGAACGCGGCAACTGATACACAAAAATAATCCTTATGGCATGATTCTGTATTCACGCGCGATGACTTATAGCGTATTTCATGTATAACTTTGGTGTTTCTACACCGATTTACATGATTCTTTTTTTATTGAATAGGTAATAATGTTAACTTTTTTTAGTTAGGGATGAGTGAGAGTGTTGTAAACGTAAGAGTAGACAAATATAATCAGAAAGCTCCGAATTGCTAAGCTATTGAAGTTTCACGTGTTATTGTGAGTCAATTTTAAAAGATAGACATAATATGCTGTCTAGGAATTTATTTTTATATAATAATAATAATTTAAGAACATTTGTGTCGTACATGATTTCTATGTAGCTCTAACCATTAAGCCTGCACACGCGACGGAAGCTTAAAAAATGGAGTAACTTCTCCCGTTTTCCCAATATTTCCCTTCACTGCTCTGCTCATATTGATCGTAGCGTAATAAAAAGTATACTATAACCTGCCCAGGAGTATGAAGAATAATTGTGCCAAATTTCATTAAAATCCGTCGTGTAGTTTTTGTTTCTATAACGAATATACAGACAGACAGACAGACAGACAGACAGACAGACAGACAAAAATTTTACTGATTGCATTTTTGGCATCAGTAGCGATCCCTTATCACCCCTTCATAGTTTTTTTTTAAATATATTTCATGTACAGAATTGGCCTCTCTACAGATTTATTATAAGTATAGATAGAAACAATTATTTCAAGAGGCGGGTTTCGAACCCGCTTCTTTCCTCCAAACCGGGACGGATAACATAATTTTTGTAGTTAAAAATAAAAATATAGTGCTAATAACATTCTTCTCTATTTTCATACTTGTGATTAGTTTTGGACAAAATGAGGTTCCTATACAATAATGGACATTTGATTATTAAAATTTATTTTAAGAATTAACATCAAATCATAGAATTCCCAGAAACTTTCATGTTTTACGGTACATTTCCTCTCTTTGTCGATAAAGGCAAAAGTACCTAACCATTAAAAGACTATTAGCCATTGCAATGGAGTCACGCTCACGACCTCACCACGCCCGGACAGTGCGATAGTGATTTTAAACTAGTTATGTGGCCCGGATTTTCCTGGAATATAATATATGTAATTTAGAATAAATGTAGCCTTCTGTCAGTAAAAAGAACTTTTTAAGTTGGTCTGGTAGTTTTTAATTTTTCTTTACAAATAAATACCCAAATATAAACTACATACTTACTACGAATCTGTCTTTTTATATCATTGTACTTTATTTTTACTATTTTCATATTTTTTCTTTTGTGTATTTTCGTTTTGGTGTACAATGAAGTGTTAAATATATTCAGATAGTAGTAGATAGTAGAAATTAGTAGGTCTGTCTATCTGTCACGTCTTAAGTCCGGTATATTTATAGGGATTTGCATTTGAATTTAATAAATTCAATAATATATATATAAACTTTTAAAAGCATACTGATTATTTTTGAAAATATTACCAAACCAAAAGAGGTTTGAGGAGGAAATACGCTATGATAATTTATAATTTATATGAAAAACTCGGCAATATCATCACCCTTTCCGATGTTAGCGCAAAAATGCTGACATCAGCTGTATTCAACCCACGTGTTAGGTTTTTTCGTTATGGAATTTTTACATTCGTTCGCCGTGCTCAAAGTCTAATAAAAGCTATGCAATAGCTTAATAACACGAGATACTAGATCTAATTCTCTGAGTATGTTACATAATATCTGATAGTGCAGTATATAACTTTCACTAGAGATTAGTCATTAGACAAACTGCAAGCTAAGCCGTTAGTTCTAGTTAGTGTACTAATTGATTTCTCTGCAAGTTGGCTTTTATATTGTGATTGGTGTAACATTAATTGATGCAGTTTGAATTGAATTCATTATCAGCGCTTCATTAGTTGGTTGCTCTCCAATTTTAGGAAATTATGCTGACCAATCCTTAGTTTGGTATTGTAATACAATTAGTCTGAATTTTAGAGAATTCTAATTTGTTTTGAATACATGGAAATAGTTCTTAAATCTAATTAGTCAAAGTCATATTAATGATCGTTCAGTTATTTCGAAGATTGTCAGAAGAATTTTTCAAATCGGACCAGTATAGTTCCTGAGATTATCGCGTGCAAACAAACAAACAAACAAACAAGCTCTTCAGCTTCAGCAGTATAGATTAATAAAATGCTTTGATCAGCACTGACAAGAGTTACTTCCATTTTTTATTATTAAAGATAAAGATGCGGATTGTATTTGTATTGTTAAGTGTATTTTATGGAAAATTTCATGTCTCCCTTAAGCCGTTTCGTTTATTCCCACAATTTATCACCCTATCAAATTTTATCACAGCGTGTAAAGCGGTTTTATCCCCTCAAGTTACAAAGACATACAGTTTTATTATCATATAATAATACGAGCTGTGCCCTCCGGTTTTGCTCACATTGCTCCTCCTTCCTCGAAAAATGGACTATCTAACAGTGAAATAATTTTTCAAATCGGAGCCGTGGTTCCTGACATTAGTGTGTTCAAGCAAACAAACAAATTCTCCAACTTTATGTAATATGATGAGTATAGTTAAACAAGGCTTAAAATATTAGACATGATTTATCAATGCCATTCTGTTCTAAATATATATCTGAAAATTTTCCTTGAATATTTAAGTTGGAAAGTCAGTTCTGCGAAGTAATAACAAAAGTTGTATAAGAGTAACAACATTTCTTCGACGTGGCGAGACAAATCAAAGCCAACGAACTCACAAGAGCTAGTAATCAATTCTCAAATCATTTCAAATAAATCTTTGTTATAAATTCAAGTGGAATATTGCATCACTTTCACAAGGTGTAGATACGTTACCAACACAACATTTGATCCTCAAAAACGGTACACTAACACACAATCGATAAGTCAAAGTAAGATGGTAAGATTCAACTGTCTTGAGAGGAAAAGCGACAACTGAAGTAAAATATGGCAAAAAGAGACATTTCGACGTGCCACTCCTGGAGCGCTTCTATACTTTTTAACTTATAATATCATTGGTCTGATCTTTCATTCCGTGTCCGTGTTAAGACTCCTTTCCTTGGATTTTGAAGCCTGTAGCTGTGGTTGTGAGTGTAAATGTTTTATTTGCTAGAAAGTAGAGACACCAATCTAACTGAGCTTTAAGCCTAAATATTTGCATCTGCTTTTAAAGTAAGAATCTCACCTCTGGATTGATGTGAGGCGGCATCACGATCTTCTTCTGCGGCGGCGACCTTAACACAACATTTTCATCACGTATTATAATCTGTGGCTCCATCGCCAGCAGCTTCTTCTTACACTCTTGCATTTGCAAGCACTCCTTGTCTTTCTTCGACAACACTGACTCTGAAGATGCATGTTTCGATGTGTCCTTACTCGATACTTTTAAGCTATCCATCGACGCTGTCACTTTAGCACTTTCCCTACCGTTTGAGGACGCCATGTTTATTTAGGTGTACCTCAAGGTTCACTATAGGTCCACTGTTATATAATATTTGTGTTAATGAGTGTGTGCTAGTTTTACGATTGCATTTGTGTTTTCTATATTAATATTAACGTCACATTACCTAATTTACCACAAGCACAAACCTAGTCAAATTGAAATTTTAATTGCCAATCTATTTAATAATACAAAATGGTGATATGCCATAATAAACTAATTAATCAACTTCTTTATCATACCAAAAGCATTTACGATTCAGTTCCTTATAAATCTCTATATTTTGTTTTAAATTAATGATAAAAACTATGGTATAATAAGAATTTTAAGATCAAATAGGTACAGTAAGAATTAACCAACTTTTAATAAATATAATCTGTAATATTCAAAGTTCTCACTGTCATACCAATTTCAAAATCAAACCAGTTTATTCAAATCAGTATCCACGAGATATCATTTACACCTATTTGCCACATTACGAAATCAGAGCTCGCGAACATAATCCTGCTATTTGAGCATAATTCACAGATTTCTATACCTACATTTGGGATGAAAGCCTCTAATAAAGTAACAACTACCTCCCGTGTTGAGGAGATAAGGCTATTAGGTGTGCTTATACTCACACTTAGGTGGAACGCGTTTTATAAACAGATTTAGATATTATACTAGATCTTCTCGATGTATGGAACTTTGCAGGAATTTCAGTTATTTAGAGACTAAGACGAGGTTTTTGGAAGTATTTGACTGTTATTACTGAGAAAATATTAATTTGACGTTGTTTAGTTATGTTATTGATTGCGATGTGTAAAATTATTTGTATTAAATTTTACTGCCCATCAGATTTATAAAAACCAACTAACAGACAAATACTGATATTGTTTATTTTTTATTATAAAAGCAATGCTTCAATACTATTAATTATTAAGCATTAAAACACACATTTCTATTTCAAATCTAAATTATTAGTTTACATCTTTCACACCATTAGGTATAGAAAATATTACATTACCCTAAGGCATTACCAACGTACCGTTTCCAAGTGCGCAATAAAAATATATTCTATTCCAATATAAATAAAGTCCAAACACGAAAAGCATTTTAACTCCCCATACATCACAAGCAATTCACACCTCGGAATATTTTTGTATTTAAAAAAAAAAAAAAAAAAAAAAAAATAAAATAAAATTTATTAGCAACTTCAAATATAACATTACAATATTGCTCTGCCTTCTGAACTAGGTAATTACCTGTATCTCAGAAGGCAGTGCCTTCCCTTATAAATTCCATATTACATTATATTTGGCAAGTTAACAAAATAAATTTTAGTGACTAATGATGAAAGAATACAAAGTAAATGATTAAGAAAATAAAAATAAAAATAAAATATACGATTTGGCCGATGGATATTGTGTGTGTGTGTGTGTGTGTGTGTGTGTTGTGTGTGTGTGTGTGTGTGTGCTTGTGTGTA
>CAJQZM010031033.1:14323-25906 GCA_907164665.1 Colias nastes | reverse complement strand
AAAACGCAAGGTTAGGGCTAAAAAATGTAACATTTCAATGGATCATAACTCATCAAGCAATATTTGGCGTTTCAACGCAAAAATGGCGTGACATAGCATCTCATTAGATCTAAGCATTAGATGAATGTTTACGAACAAAATAAGTAAGAAGTAAAAACAACAGCTGCAACGAACACTCGTGTAAATAACGTTCATACATTATGCCATATCACCCGCAGCATTGAACGTCAGTAGCAGGCGAGCTATCTGCGTTCGCTCCCGTTAATTCATTGAAAAAATAAATTTATATTACAACCTGCGGCAATATAATATTCATGCAAAATTCACGTGTTTTCAATTTAAACTCGTAACTGTGAAATTTCAAAACAAACCTCGAGCTTTTATAGTTCGTTTTATTGAAAAACCACTTTGTTTTATGAATTGTTGTTTTTGGAACTTTGATAGGTATTTGATTTAAAGTGCTGGTGTGAATTAGATGAGGTATTTATTAGATATGACGTTTGTTATATTAAGCATGTGTCTTCCACAATGATTTATCAGTGTCAATGTATTTTTTTTTTAAATATTCTTACCCTTTATCTTGTAGAGATGTGAGAAGACTCTGGTTAAGAAATGCTATTGTTTTAAACTTATCATTTTAATGTGGAGTTTCCAAATTAAAAGTGTGGTAAATATAATAGAGGCTGAAGTAGGAATGTGATACTGTAAAAATATATAATTTAACATTCATTAAACACGCAAGCTATGCTGAAAAGACCGCCATTAGTTAATTAAAATACAAACATGATTTATTATTTCCACGTGAAAAGCCGTTTCTATTAACTATAATACACAAAGGAATAATTCAATCTTGCATCCATTTAATATGTAGAAAGCGTGTAGAAGGACTTAAGTGCTAGGAATTTTTTTTTTATTTCTTTCCAATATTATGTAATACCCTTGAGTTCATACTAATCTCTCTGTAGCATACGGTAGGGGATTATATTATCAAAGGATTAAGCAGCGACGTAGGAGCAGATTCGCTGAATGCATAAAGTCTGGAAACGAATGTATTTTCAGCTTTGTAAGGAATTATATCTACTAAAAATCCAGCCTGCGAACACTATGTATGGATTTCATGAGAATCTTTTACGAGCATCTTTTCAATTTAATATATTTACGTAGCCGAAATTACGCATCAAAGTAAGCATTATTTTATATTTTTATGATCTCGGCTAGGGTATATTTGAATGATATAAATTTTAGTTTTTATGGGTACAATAATATTACGTTGGGTAATAAAAGTCTATTTGTATTGCCTTCAAGTTCAAAAAGTCAAGTTTTACATAAGAAATTATTTCAGATACCTACTTATAAAACTACAACTAAGTACCTATAATAATTTTCTAAGGATATAAATATAATATAATCTTTATGGTTGACAGAACATCCAATAAAATCAAATATTAACTAATTTCATATATGATAATCATTTAACAATAATATATAAATGTTACCGACTATTTGAGTGTCGGAAAGATAAATGATAACCTTATTTATTCTTAACTATTTATTATGTTATCAATACTATAACATGATCAATATTCATAAGTGTCATGTGTTGTTTTTGTACTACAACAATACGTTGAAATCAAATGATTTGTGAGTTCACTTCCCCAAAATTTACGGTTATTGCTCGGGGGTTATATCCTAAGAGCATTGCAGTGTGAATACTTTGGTTACTGAATGGAGTTGATATTTTAATTTGTTTGTAGCAGCTGCGGGCTAAGTTCCTTTGTACTCCACTCAAACCGACAACTAGAGCCTTCATAATTATCGTACTTAGCTATTCAACGTTATTTCGATTAATGTTTGCGAGAATTGCTGATGGCTTAAGTTTGTATCTGTAATGAAACATTAGCTTTTCTAATAAAATAATATCTGCTGAGCAAGATTGTACAGAACTTATAATGGTTGTTAGGTTATTGCACTATCTTTGTGTTAGTTATTAGTTTAACAGGTTACAATATGTATTGTATTTGTGCAATTATTAATATTTGGTTGTCTCACATGACATACCTACTACATGTCTAGAAATAACATAAAGAAGGAAGAGGCGATAGATATAGGTATGCATTTCTAGATCTGATATTGCTATAATGTCATATTTAAGACAGTCATAGCAATTAATGTTCATATTACCATTGAAAATATATTTTTAATAATTCCGTATAAGGTTGCTCTTTTCTAGAGCAACAAACTTTGTTGTGAGAATCAGAACAAGGTTTGGAATGTAAAAGCTGAACTAACATTTTCTTATTAAAGTAGAAATGTTAAGTCGTACTATGTGAACGTGAGGTTCTATATCGCGTCATATTGTTTGTATAAAACTCGCTTGCTTACCGATTTCAGCACATATTATGAAAAGGTTATCCGCACGTTTATGATCTAAAGTCTAAACAGACAATAGGTAGGTTCATAAATAACGTTACTCTGCTTGTTCAAATATCTTGAAACATTGATTATATAATATATTATATAGATGCAAATCCTATCCTGTAAGTTAATTGCCAAAAATATAACTACAACTTTTATGTTTTAAATAAAGGTGAAAAATAATGTAATAACATAAATAAATGTAATACATAATACATAAAAATATACTGTTAAATGTAAATACCATGTTATCCAGGAGGGTATAAATTTTGCGCGTTTGGAAAGAGCCCATTTGACCAACTTAAATTTTCTGATTACACGAACGTACTTTAAAAGATTTACACTTAAAATATGAAATAATTAGATTCCCCATTACAAATAATGACTGTGAATCAAGCTAAAATCACAAACGAAAACTTCGCAGTTCTCCGTTTATTTCATTAAATTCATTTACCTTGTAGAAAAATTACTTCATTTACGAATTTACAATGTCATTTCATATCTACCATGGTATAAATATTTTTATCTCTGTAATTAAAAAAAAAACTTGTTGCAATTTTTTTTTTCTTTTTTATTACATGTACTTTTAACAGTGTCAAAAGCTTTGACTGCGGCTGTAGTTTGTATTTTTATATTTGTTACTCTTGCTCCAAAGCGGCTTTCCGGATTTCGATTAAATTTAGTGTGAAGAGTTACAGCATTTGTATTGGATATTTGAAACAAAACAGAGGTCCGCGTAGCACCTTTTTTTGTAAGCTTAATGCCAAAAACATACCCTAAAAAATTTATGTTTTAAATAATAGTGAAAAATAATTTAATACGTAAATAAACTAATGAAACCAATTTTGTAAAAGAATGCGTTTGTTTTCAAAAAAATCATTTGACTAGTACAACAATCCCTGTATTTGTTATCGTAACTCTTTTAGTTAGCAGTATTTAATGTGTAGTCACACTCTTAGACAAGTAGGTAGGTAATCAGCCTTCTGCGTCCTGCCAGACCGAGACATTTTTTTTTTCTTCGTCTCCGCCGGGAACTGAACCTAGGACCCCTCAGTTCTACGCTCACTCGTCTACCACTGTACCAAGGAAGCCGTCAGTTCACAGTATTTAAGCTACTTAAATTCCTGGGATTGAAACCTGGGTGTTATCCTAGTATATTAATTAAAAACAGCAAAAGACATGTTCAATTAAATTCTCATTCACGGTATATATACCCTAATTAATTATAAGTAAAACAAGAGGTGCACAGGGGCGGGGCTTGTCGCGAGAGAGTGCTACAATGTTTTACACAATATAGAAATAGGAAAATCTTGAGATTATAATGAAACATTTTAGGTTACTGTTATATTGGTTGATAACATTTTACCCAAAAACTTATTTAATATCAAATACAGGAAAGTTCGAAATAAGGAACTGTACCATTTGTTCGCAAACCCAGAAAATATATCTTGCGCCACACAAAATTAACCACCTGAAACGTTACATGTAAGATGGACGAATTTAATAAAATGGAACGACGACGAAGAATTCTCTTGTAAATTTACTTTTACTTCCTGTCTTGTAAAAAGTAAGAATATTTTGCAAAGGTTGTTATTTTTCACTTGCTCGTTTTCAATAAATCTTGTTGTTAAACTCAAAGCGCTGCATATTATATTATATACCTACTTAAGCGGAAGAATACATAATATGAGCCGTGGGATATCGCTCCCTAGGGGTGGTACACACGATATAAGTTTGCGAAACTATTGCTCGAATTAGATTAGTTTATGCACATTAGGCACATTGAGCAGAGATTGAAAATTTCACATAATATGAAGATTTGAGAGTGAAAATTCCACATATGCAGCTTTATACTTTAAGCAAAAATCGATAATAATGAGATTATCCGGTCGTTTCAGCCACGTTATTCGCAGTCTGCTGAAACGGACATAATGTGCAATGAGATTTGAGTCTCGCTTCCAATTAGTTTAGCATTTTAAATGACTCTGTTGAATGAGACCGTCCAAATTTAGTTCTCATATATTATGTCCACAGTATCAAAGCATGACCTATTTAAGTCTAATTACGTAGGTATCGGTTTATTAAGGATCAGTTGAAGTAATGTGGAACGTGTAGCACCTAATTGAGAGAATAGGATCGGGCTTATGTATAACGGAGGTAAAGCAATGATCTAATAAATTAATAGAAGAAAGGAGGAGTCATAGACCCAACTTCGGTAGTTAATTTCAATCTAATGAAGAATCATTTGCCTACATCGTTGGTCCTAATGCTTATGTTGTTCTCATGTGGCTATAGGGTTACACGCAATATACATTTATTCATATTATATTATTATGTTTATAGAAAATAAAATAAATAAAATTTGTGAGCTTTTATCCCCCCTGATGAATTCATGTAGACAAAACTTTGAAAGCGTGATGGTTTATTCAATTTTATTCGTAGATTTACGTATAGCGGCCGTCAAAGCCTCTTTGGGAAATGTTGAAAGTATGAATTCAAAAGTTAGCAATACAAAAACAGTGAAACATTTAATCCGCATCGTTAGTACTGCCAGCTTTATGTTTTGAAAGCTCTCTAATGGATGGATTCAATTCCATGCTAAAGCAAACTGAAAAGGAAATACACCAGTACAGGTAATCCTCATGTTACAGAGCTCTATTTCCATACGTGCGCAAATTAGGAAATCAATACACTACGAATACACTTCCATATTTTTTAGAAACATAAATGTAAGTCTAAAAACCACCACAACAAACACCTTTTTCTACCAGAGCGCAAGCCAGGCAAGATGATATAAAGGTATTGCAATCAATTTTACAACTGAACTTATTCCACGAATGCAGTAACGAATAGCGCATCTACAAATCAACTGAAGATCTAGATGTTTTCTATATCCATTGAACGTTGCTTGAAAGTAGAAACCTGAGACTCCAGGCTGAATGATTCCTATTTCCCAGGTACCGGTAACGATATTGCATAAAAATAGGCCAAGAGGGAATGAAAGCAAGCCTCAATGAACAATTTGCATTTGATTACATTGTTGGTTATTGAATAGTTGGAAATTTTGTATCGAATATTGCTGTCACTATTAATTTTTTCAGTTGCACTCAAGTTTCTTGGACTTCTAGAGGTAAAGCTAATGTTTCTTTATTACCATTTATGAGACAATCTTTTTTCTTCCATTATCAAGTCATGAGGTTAAATTATAATATTATTGTATAGAGATTTTAAATGTTCGCACCATAGTTCGCACATTGTTTATTGATGTCAAAGGAATTTTCAAGTCGATCATCGTGCTATGATCGTGCTCGTATCAAATTTCGAATAAAATTGGATCCAACGCGAATCGCGATGCATTTTCCAGTCTCTCTAGCATATTATATCCTTTAGTGTTATGCACTAAAGAACAATAGGATTAACTTTGTGGGGTACGGATAGAACATATATTCTGAAATCATTAATTAAATAAATAGGCTTGTAGCTTGCTTGTAGTGCCAATATGTACAGAACACGAAATTGGTGCCCGCTTTCGCATGACATGCTTTGAATTGCTTAGATACTATTGAATTTTATCTATGAAATAGGTTGTAATACAATTTATTAATTTAATAATAATTAATTATAGAGATAATATTACGGTAATTACCTACAACGATCAAAACCTAAATTGCATCACGTAGGAAAACAGTGGCTCAGTTATTTCGATAGATTAATTCTAACTAAATTTAACCGCAGTTCATAATTAATTTATAAGCGATCAATACATTGGGTTTATCCCCTGCAGCTGCGGTTCAATAAATTGAATTTAATTCATCAATTATAAAACAAACGAGATCGCTAAGCTTTAATTTGCTGTTCGCTATCAGTAGGTATTATCATTTAATATCCACCACTTTGATATTGCGAAATTGTAAACATCATACTTAATCCGGTATCTTTGCAATATAATTTAGTTTGTATTATATTTTATTCAGAGATTAGTGGATTAGAAGAATTTTGTACATACAGTATCTAAGACGCTTCGTGACTTTATTCCCGCCACGTAATGCGAAGATATATATTGCGTTATTTTCGTATTAAAATGCAAATTCGAATCTAATGTATGTTTGTAATGGAAGGAATTTCGAACAACGTGTGAACCTAGTTAGCTTTAATGAAAGTACTCAGTCATCGTTGCGCATAGTGTTTCAAGGCGACAGAACAGCTAGCTCAATGCCCATCAGTGTCGGTTCTGAGTACACAGACGTGTGTCAACTGCAGTTACTAGAAGTGCTCCTCGACTCCGAGAGGAATAGATTATAGAAGTACTCAAACAGCAACTATAATTATAGTTACTTTGTCTATTAGAACAACTCCGTATCCCATTTGTTGACTGTTTAACATCATTATTTCTGCTCTAAGGAGCTACTTTTCGACGTAGCATTAAATTTACGAGGACTTTCATGAATGAGGTAGGTACTAGCGTGTTTTAACTTCTCGTATGTAGGTCAGGAGCCCGGAAAATAATGGAAACTCTCGGAAATGTGCTCGTTTATTATCTAGCTGTTAAAAGTAGCTGTACAGAAATGTATCATTATTGACTTGCAATTAGATAAAAGTCTTCCTAATTAGTCCAGTTAATTTTCTTTTGTTTCCGTTTATTTTGATTGGTTCTTTTGTCGTAAGAGGTCGTAAGCGTTTGCTACAAATAATTCTCAATTGCAAACAAAGGGTGTAAATAGTTAATTTTTCACCGTCGTTCTTTCTGGGAATATTTAATTGTATTATGTATAAAAATGTTTAATTTCTTTTCATTAATTCACTGAATATCTTCACAAAACCCAATAATTTATTTGCAAGAATTTATAAACGTACCACGTAAACTTAACCAACTAAATTGTAATTAACAAATCTAGATTTCAACAGGATTTTTAAATTCATACACCTAACGATATATTCCACGAAAGAATTTGCTTCAAGTAGGCACTCTGCGTAGAAAATCGAAACGACCTCCAATTTTCTTTTTCCTCGAAATAACAGCAACACCAATTATAATTGAGCTAAGACGGGGCTTACAAAATATAACGTTATTTCTTGTATTTTGTCTTAAGAGTCCGTATCGATTTTAGAGTGATTTTTACTTGTTTCTGTAATTCTTTAGAAGCTCGTTTAACAAAACTAAATTAGTAACAATGTGTGATGATATCTTAAATTAAAGATTCATTCAATATCTAAAATACGTTCGAGACAATTTATTGATATTCATTGTCCAGTTTGTTTAATAGCCAATAACCTAAGGCGTGTTTCAATTTTTTCCATGCGGGACGTTCGTGTCTTTGTATTTTACACGGAATTTAATAGAAGAAGTTTTCTTATAAAATATACTACAGTAAAGACACTGAGACATCCTAAAATATGTTCGAGGCAATTTATGTACTTTTATTGAAAAATTCAAAGAACATCTAAGTTAAAATAGCCTTACTTTGATGAAATTTTATGCGTATATGGCGTCGAATTTCTAGTTCTTACAACAGAGTTAAAAAAAAATAAAAAATACACACTAAATGATAGGTTAATGCTTAAAAATTTGCAATAAAAAAAATACATATTATATGTTTTATGAAAGAAATGGAATAATTTAAAGTTCTCTAGAATTTTCGATTATATACGGGAGCGCAAACGTTGTTACGGCAGATCTATATAATCGAATATTCTAGAGAATTTTAAATTATACCATTACTTTCATATAACATAGTAGTTAGTTTTTTTAAACGAGCTCCTAAAGAATTAAAGAAACAAGTCAAAATCACTCTTAAAATCGATACGGCCTCTTAAAACAAAAAGCAATCTTATGTTTATGTTATGTTGCGTATATAATATAAACATAAGTTCGTTTCTATAAATATTACGTTAAAAGTTAGAAGAAGAAAAATATATTACTATGTATAATTATCATTTTTACTGACATGACAGACAATTTGTGCCCAGAGTTGTACTAATATAATTTTCAAATCTGAATATCATATTATCATGGGGGGCGGCAGTGGGAGGTGTCTACTATTTCCCCCCTATATAAATGTGCACTCAATATTATTTCAGACTCAAATGACAATATTAATTAATATTTGGCAATGAAAGCTTAGATAATGCATTAGACTAAAAAAATGTTATCCACATGGGTAGATCTTTGAAAATATAAATCTGGGCGGCGCCAATGTTACACATTATAGATTTACTTTCAATTACCGATTTCATGAAAGCTCACGTGTAAACTCTTAACATTTTCGGGACATTGTTGAAAATAAGTGTACTTTAGCACTGCTTAAATATTGATCAACCATGCCTTCAACCCCGCAAACATCATTTCACGCACAATCTCGGCTTTTATATCGCGAATAACACACCTCAATACACATAACATATTATATTGTATTCAGCTAAGCAGGGTAGGATACACGTGTTAGAAATAACAGCGAAATATAGTTAAAATTAGCTGTATAAGCAACCTAAATTGTGTTACACAAATCTCTAATTAAAGAGACGTGATATTACCAACTAAATATGATTACATCTAGTTCACGTGTGTCTTAACAAGGTCTTTCAAAAGATGATGAATGACATGAGTCGGATTTGAATATAAGACGTTTATTATTTCGATTTTCTTCAGAAAACTGCAATCTGTCAGGTGTTTTACAAAATGTCTAAGTTAAGGGTAGGTAATTACTCACAATTACATTTTTAGGAACACTATATCTAAATACAAAGTTTTATTTATTGTTTATCCATCGGCTTAAAATGTCCAATCCTTTTGTTAGTTAGTGCATGCCTTATCTACTCAAACCATAATGCGTACCTACTGTAATTATTGTACCCAAGAAGCTTATATCTAATACACTGGAGATTTCAGTATGAACATTAACTTGTAACAAGAAAATATGACCTTGAATGACGCCTGTATGTTTTTTTATCTCTTTCACACCTAACTAACTACCTAGGTGTGAAAGGGATAAAAAACATACAGGCGTCATTCAACGTCATATTTTCTTGTTACAAGTTAATGTTCATACTGAAATCTCCAGTGTATTAGATATAAGCTTCTTGATTGTACCTACTGTGAGTCAAATTTCCTGTGACAAATGACAATTGCGTCAAATGTGACATTATGTCAATATTACTCACGAAACCACATAGAGATATTATCTAACACCTATACATGATGATCACAAAATTAGTATGATAAATACATACGAAAATCTTATATAAAATGTATGATATCTACCTACTCTTCCGCATCCCTTTGTAAATATATTAAGGGAGTAACGGAACAACGTGATTCATAATAAATATGTATGTTGATACGGGTAGTACCTACCTACTATCAGTAACTTCTTGTGGAGAAACTCAAAATTTCTAAATTATTTTATACACTCTATACTAAGAGTCTCAATCAAAACAAAGATTTCCTTTCGCTATATTTTATGTAAATTCCATTATAAAATCTGTTTATCTTTCAAATATAACAATGCTAAGATAGACTGACTTACATGACTAACAAAAACATAATTTTCAGACTATGAAACCACGAAACCCAGATTTAAGGCCTAATAATACAAAGGACTATTGCTATATATACCTAAGCACGACACACAGTTTTTCATAGCTATTTCTGATGTAGTGAATGTACACATTGTTAAATTTCAACACAAGAAAGAACCTCAAAGCTCAAAGGGTTGTTACGGTCATTCAAATAATAATTTAACTTGATACTTCCGATGTTTTCTGCGCGTTTCTTGTTGTCGTTGACATTCATCACAATATTACAGACATTCTGCGTCCGTACCTACTATTTGTTTCATTGTTTTTTTTCATTATTGTCTGTATAAATTTTTCACAAACTAAAACACCGATGGTTAAGTGAAGTTCAAAAATACAAAAAGCGAATGCACCGTAAATGCTTTTCCTATAAAACAATGTTTGACGACCTCCCTATTTTGTGCTTATACACTAAAGATTACGTCAAATTCCTCTTAAAATCGCGCAATTTTTGAGATGTCGCTAATGGAAAAACCTCAAAACGTATAAAATAATGTAGAGATAAACTACGATAACATGGCGCGCCCCTCCAAATTACTGTTTCAATGTGTGTAGTGAAATACAAATATTTAAATATTATATTATTATTATTTATAATAATATAATAATTAAATTATTAATTTTTATTATTATATTATATTATTATATTATTTATTATGAATTTCACAAATACTTTCAAACGTTTTGAATTTTGGAGGGGCGCGCCATGTTATCGTAGTTTATCTCTACAAATGACCAAGAAAAAAGTCAACAATAATAACAACATAAAAAAATATTACGGCAGAGAAAATTATTTTTATTGTATTCCAATAATTGTCGCTCGCTCGTGCTAATAAAATAAAACATTATAAAATATACATAATAATATGTAGACATATCATTTATTGTATCCATTGGCACGATGTTCAAAAATATTTATCCAATAAATATTTCTACTAATTTCGAGGAAATAAGAACTTACCTTTTCTCGCCAGTCGTTGTTTATAAACATAACTTACTTATTTAAAAGCTAATAACGATGATGATTGGATCATATTTCTCACTTATCAAAATATAATAACGTACAAGATTATTCGCTGCAGCGTTAACAATTTAACACTTACCGGTACGCCGTGATTGTCATCGTCGACCAGCGAATCAGTGATCGGTATCATGCCATCCACGACCACCATGTGCATTCCTAGCCGGTACTTGCCGACCACACGGGCAGCTACGAAACGCTGCTTCTCCAGCAATGTGATGGTCAGCAACTCGCCTTTGTCTACTGGCGTTGTGAGGTGCCATACGAACGTCTGGAAGAAGAATCCCATTAGAACATGCTTGAAAAGTTAAATCAAGCTGACAGTGTTATTCGGGCACTAGACCATTATTGATGATTTGATTAATGTATAAATTTGATTAATTTGATTAATGCATTCAATAAGTATTCAACGGCCGCGATATTGAATATTCCTTTGCAATAAAATAGCAAAAGAAGTAACAAGGGCTTTCTCAATATATACTCATTACTAGATTTCCGCCCGCGGCTTCGCCCGCGTTTTCAAAGGAAAACCCGCATAGTTCCCGTTCCCGTGGGATTTCCGGGATAAAACCTAT
>CAJQZM010031033.1:0-14313 GCA_907164665.1 Colias nastes | reverse complement strand
TACGTGAAAGAGTAACAAACATCCATACATCCATACATCCATACATCCATACTTACAAACTTTCGCCTTTATAATAGTATTAAGATATTAAGATAGGTGTTTTAAAAGTTACGCTTAATTCCACACATTACATGGAACATTTTCAATATTTTAATGAAAAATTTTCCAGAAGACAATGGATAGATTCTGCATGAATCGATTCATAGAACTTCATTAAATGAGAATTAAAAGTAGTTAAGTCACTTTTTACACATTCAATTGCGTTTTCTTTTTTCTTTCTCTTTTATCAAGCTAGATTGAATTTTTTAATTACATTCTATAAAACTTTGTTATCAGCAAGATTAAAATATAATTATTTGTTTTATTATCATTAACTAGAACCATAATATTGTAATGCTATAAGTAGAGATACACCTCGAACCTCCTTATGAAAATAATGGAAGAGCTATTATTATGTTTAGCAATGTTGCTGCAATGAGGTTATATATATTCCATGTATCGGGTGTACTCAGGATCTCAATACAAATACTGGAGCTTGAGAAATCTCTCACGTATCGCATGAACGCAAGCTAGGATGAGCAATTTTTCAAATGTCATATCACATCTGTTTCAACCTACCCTCTCCCTTAGATACCAACTCAGGTTTCTTCTAGTTTCCGTATATGTTTTCGAAATGTCCAATGTATAATGTAACTATGTGGAATTTTACAAGATAACTTGGTTACTAAGGATAAATATTGCTATTGAAGCCATAACAATAATATCTCTATTTCTAGAACCTTTTTGTAAATATCAATTGGCTACGCAAGAATAGCCACATATAGGTGGACCACATTTTTATATTTCTGAGTTGGATATTTCAATTTGTATAAGGTACGCTTGAACGATCCGTCGATTTCGCAAATGGAGCTAAATTGATAAGGCAATCCAATAAATAGCATAATTTACTAAATACGGTGAAATGTAGTCTGCTGAAAAGAGAATTTATCTGGGCTATTTGCTCCGGGTCATCTAAATGTAAAATAAGAAGAAACTGATTCACTGCGACCTACTTATTTCTGTTAAATAATATATTTCTTAAGTCTAGACTTATTTTCTTTTTCTATTTATACTTCAAGCGAAGGAAAAATGTCGCTTTTTGCGGGACAACGTGTATGTATTGCAGCATTTTTTCGCAAGTGTTATTACACATTATATTATATTTTATATATTGTAAGTAGTTGTAGGATTTAAAAAATACAAAGGATTGTAATTTGTATACAAAAATCAACCCAAGTATCTATGCTATTAAAATATTAGAAAACAAGAATATAATTGTAGTTTTATTTCTCACGTCCAACAGGTCGCATGCCACAGGCGCTCTATTTTCTAACGCAATAACAAGACAATTACATAAGAACATCTCAATTGAATTAATTTATTTTTATCCGGACACTATGAAGATAATTAAAAACCAATGACTACTCAGCGCTCACCATCGCACGTTTAATGATTTAATGAATGGGAGGAGCGCAAAATTAGGGTCATATCTCCGGGCGGCTTATGAATTAGACTGCCAATTTGTATGCAACTTTTCATTTCAATGGAAAATTACCTACTTTAAGAGACATAATGATTATTTTAACGTTGTGTAATTCTCGAATTGATCCATTGAAATGTTACATTTTTTAGGCCTGACCTTGAGTTTTTTAGAGGACGCAATTTTATTTTTTTGATGTGTAGGGGGGGTCAGTGTGAAGCTAAAACCAAGTTTGTGGGGTCGCCACCCTTGTCCCATGGCCGCCATCTTGAAAATAGCGGTTGAAATGGTTTTAACGATATATCTCTTAAACTATTTATCTGATAATAAAACAATCTTAACATTATTTGTTGCAAATTAAATTCTCTACAACTTTGATTCAGTAACTTTTTGTCGTAGAACTATAAATAAAAAAGTTATAAGCGAAAATGTTCAGAAATTAGAGCTATTTATATTTTTCAATAAAACTTTTTTTTATCATTTTACGAAGAAATGATATAAGACTATTTTTGTAGATTGTTTTTCGAGGAACAACTTTTATATACAACATTTTTTCATTACGTCAATAGCTAAGGTTTTACAGCGCTCTGAAGTGAGTACTATTTTTCAGTAGTAACTATACATAATAAATTGGCTATTGGCTCTTTTCCCAGACTCCACAACAATGGAAGCACACTGCAGAACATTTCAGCCCTGCTTTTCGACGTAAAAAAAAACGCACTTCCAGACTCTACCTCCTGGGTTGTGGGGAAAAGATTCAATAATTAATTATTAATAATATTGTAAAATTAATTATTAAAAATATTATTATAACAAAAATAAAATAATTACTGGTGACAAATTATTATTAGTACACACATAATATATCGTATTCTGTATAGTAAAGAGTACTTAAAATAGTACTCACTTCGGATGGCTGTAAAACCTTAGCTATTTACTTAATGAAAAAATGTTGTAAATAAAAGTTGTTCTACGAAAAACAATCTACAAAAATGGTCTGATATAATTTCTTCGTAAACTTATAAAAAAAAGTTTTATTGAAAAATATAAACATCTCTAATTTCTGAACATTTTCGCTTATAACTTTTTTGTTTATAGTTCTACGACAAAAAGTTACTGAACCTAAGTTGTAGAGAATTTAATTTGCAACGAATAATGTTAACATTGTTTTATTATCAGATAAATAGTTTAAGAGATATATCGTAAAAACCATTTCAACCGCTATTTTCAAGATGGCGGCCGTGGGACAAGGGTGGCGACCCCACAAACTTGGTGATAGCTTCACACTGACCCCCCCTACACATCAAAAAAATAAAATTGCGTCCTCTAAAAAATGCGACCCCAAATGTAACTTTTCAATGGACCAAATATAATCAACTCAATTCGTGTGCTAAATGTCACATTTAATGAGACTTTAATTTGAATTTTTTGTGTCCTTAAAAGGATAGTAAAAGTGTCTATTTACAAAGAATTAGATATAAAATATTCTTTGACAAATGTAATTCGGAAATGTATACAGACGCGGTATCGTGCACTACATTTAGCTTAATTTATGGACTCGTATCCCAATTATGCATTTTAAGCACTGTTTGTAGCTACCAAGTGTCAATAAAATTGCGAACCATTTTAAATGAATTGAAAAAGCTTACCTTAATTATTTCAAGAGACTTAGTTTTTAGAGGCGGTTATGAGACCTTAACAAAATTCTTTGAGAGAATTTGTATATGTTTACCTTTCGTGTTTGGTAATTTTAATTGAAATGAAAATTAATATTATACTACAATTTTCCAGGTATATGATTGTTTTTGTAATACCTACGTCATATTAGTGAAGAGATCTTTCTGTTTTACCTGGCGAGTAATAAGTTTTCTAAAAATTTGTCTTCGAATAAACCTTCACGGAGAAACTTTCTTGTTCAAACGAAGATTGATTTATCTTGTACATTCAAAATTTATTATATCCTACCACTTTTCAATCCCCTGTATTGTTATACAACAATACTCACTGTGTGCTTAAGTATTATGATTAATAAAAGAGTTGGTTAAACTTCGATTACGATCAAACATGTTCTTAATTAAAATTTAAATGTAGCGTTATTATTGGTTATCATAATTTTCATACTGAAAGTGGAATTGAAGCACAGATTATAAATTTAAATAGATTTTTACATTCTGCTGAACAAAGGGGATATTGATAATAATTATTAACAAGGCATATATTGAAATAGTACAACCTTTGTGTTTTAAGAATACTTAATGCAATTCATAAATTATTAGCTATCTCTGGAAACTTACGAATTCATGGATACGGTTCTATTGTTAAATTACTCATTTGTTTAATCCGAAACCCCTTTTCAATGGGTAGGTACTAATTTTAGCAATGAATCCTACGTTCTGGGTATGTGTCAATAGTACTGAATTATTACATAACACGCGGATATTTCAGACCAAATTGGACATTGTAGTCCAAAATTAAACCGGATCGCTGTTTGTGTTGAAATGACGAACCTAATTATAGCTTCGATTGTTTCATCCCTGTTGTAGCTTCGATTGTTTCATCCCTGTTGATAAATTTACAATGCTCCAGTATTGCATAATACCGTAGAACTCTTTGTGAATATTCTACAGCTACAGTGAACACTGTTTAGATTGTATATTTAATATTAAAATAGCCTTACCTGATTGACAGTAATCAGTTCATCTGGGTCCAGTATTGTTGAAGAGGTTTTACGATTACCTGTAAATAAAACAAAATTTAAAATGGGACCTTGGCCTGTAATTCATATTTTTTGCTCCGTTTAGCATACTTTTGTTAAAACAATAGAACATAATATTAGGTACAGTCAAATTAATGTTTGGTAAATTAATTATCTATATATACAAAACAGCTATGCTTATGATTATATGTATAGGTACATTAACCAGAATGATAAGGTAACAATAAAATAACAATTGCGGACCGTAAGATAACAATAGCTACATTATGTTGATATACGTTCAACGCAATTATTTTCAATGTATCTACGCAGAGCATTACATTTTAATAAGTACTTCAAATGCATTAGATAGGTTTACTTAATACATAAATCCTATCCTATCCTACTAATATTATAAATGTGAAAGTTTGTGAGGATGGATGTTTGTGTATGTGTATGTATGTTTATTACTCTTTCACGAAAATAATACTGAACCGATTACAATGAAATTTAGCACACATATAGAGGGTAACTTTAATTAACACATAGGATAGGTTTTATCTCAGAAATCTCACGGGAACGGGGACAATGCGGGTCTTTCTTTGAAAACGCGGGCGAAGCCGCGAGCGTAAAGATAGTTATTACATAATTGTTATAGGTAATACATAATGAAAACTAAACTCTCAAATTAGTTCGAATTTGAAGCAGTAGTGTTAATAATAAAGCTATTAAGCTTGTCATGATTGTTGTAAAGTTTTAGTTGATCGGTAGGTACTTTAATTTAAATATTCATATCGTGATCCCAATATTATATTGTTAATTACCTACGCTTGTAAAATAAACTGTAGTTAATCTGAATTATAAAATTAAAGGGTTTGTATTTAATTTTTATTCCTAAAATGTTTAAATACTTCACTCCAAAAATAAACAACATACTGTTTAAAGGTTCGTGTACCTACATTTAAAAAAAAGATGTTAATCATTAATACGGACGAGAGCAGGATTCTCCGTGGATTTGCCCAACTCACATTGGCTCTGAAATAATAATTCATTACTTTGGTGAATGAGTTATTGAGACTCTGCAGTATAATCATTAGAGTATATTATATTCTTTGATATAATAGTTATACTTTCATCAACTTCACCTTACACCTATTTTATTATATCAGAAGACAGGACACATTAAAATCAGAAAAATATATATAAATGGCAAATGTTCATTAAATGGGCTTTTGGTGTACCTGATTTATCGATAGTAATAACATAGGTTACATAGGAAAGAGTTATGCAAACATGAAACTTAAAATGTAGCAGCGCAACTTTTTTAAAACAACTGAAAAAAGACTTCAAAAAACGAAACCGGCTGTGCCAACCCTAATTTGTCCAGCGTGGTGGACTATGCCGACTATGAGAATCATATGAGAATGAACCCCCACAGATATAGGAGGCCAGTGTCCTAGCAGTGGGAACAAATACGGGCCGGTAATGATGTCTTAAATTTTTCTTAACAGTCGTAGAATATATTATGAAGAACTCTTATTCATTTTAATCAGCACCACAAAGATCAATATCAAACAATGTTGTTTCGTTCATAGGATTTGGCAACAAGGTAATTACGCTGAGATAATCATTGCGCCCCGAGCAGTCTTACGAAAGCATTAAAACAAAGCATTTTAATCTAAACACGAGTGAATTTTGTGTTTATACGTTTTGGTAATATTCTGAGAAGGTTTAAAAAACCTTTTCCTAATACTATATTATTTAGACTATATTATGTATTTCAAATAAATATCTCGTTCTACTTAGTGGTAAAATAGACCAGTAACCAACTCCAGAATCCAAATGAAATAAATATTTAAATTAATGTAGCCGTAAAAATGTTATCAAATTATAATTAGCACCGTTAAACAGAGCTACCGCTTTGTATTTTATGCTTAATTATAATAATTACTTTTTATGCTACCTTGTTTAAGTATCCCTTTGACGTCAAACACAATTAACTAATGTCGGTCGTTTATAATCTCTTTGTTTAAAGCCAAAAAAACAGTTAAGTTTTCAGTTTCCAACTTGAAATTACATAATAAATTAAATAAGGAGACAGATCATACAAAATACAGATCTACATACCTATAATTTTACTCATGTAAATGTCAATAATGTTTTCTAATGCTATAACAATAGCGTTAGTGCAATTTTATAAAGTGTTGTGCATAATAATTAAAAGTAACAACTACGTTTCTTATATTTAACCCTTATTCAAACGCGAGCCTGTGGAGGAGTTAACAAAAAAGTAAGATACGTTCCTGGGTAATTTTGGGTCGTAGATTTCAAAAATACACACAAAAGAGGGGTAAGTGGGGGGGAAGTAACCTTTTTTTGGTGGGAAGTATATATCCCGTCATCTGTTCTCTCTTGTAAAAAGGTTGGAAAGGTGGGAACTATAGCTCCCAGTGTCCAGTATGACACCAATATTTTAAAACACTAGCTAGTTGCCCTGACTCCACTTGTGAATTAAATTTTATCGTAAAAAATTATATAGATCATATTTTTTAATAAAGCAGGTGAAAGTACTCATCAATGCAAGTTTCTTTTACTAAGGGAAGAATTCGGGAATTGAAAAATGAATGACTTCAACATAAACAAGGCATTTTTCTAAAACAAAATAAAAGCAATAGGTAAATAGGTACTAATGTATTGAGTTAAGATGTCTAATTATCTGATCAGGAAATAATGAATAATAATAAATAAGTTGCTTATACCAACTAAAAAAGTTTGTTTAGACACACGGATTTTATATATAGAATTTCCGAATGTCGCGTGCAGTGAAGAACACTGGGATGATATCTTCCCACTTATAGACTTAATTTCAATCGACTCTACCAAGGTATAAACGAAAGATTCTGGGCATATTTTTACGTTTCACGCAACCGCAATATAGTCTAGTTTACATAGCTAAAACTCAAATCTACTTATCTAATTTTTTTTCACCACTACACAAAAAACTAAAAAATAACGGTCGTTTTCGGCGGCAAAATCACGTCACCTGACTTTGACGTGTGTTTACCATGACATGTAATAATTCTTTGAAAAGTGTTTCCATGAAAAAAAGTTCTCTGAAATGTTAAGATTGCGTAGATAAATATTACACTGCAATATGTTTAAGCATATAAAAATAAAACACGATTTACTTCAATCTGAGACGTGGGAAGTATAGCTCCCAGCGTTTTAATAAGGGTTAAATACTACCTTACTGTGTGCTCATAATATATTTTAGCGGGGTTAAATAAAAAAGGGTCAACTGTAATTTCTTGGAAAACAGATGCATAGAAACAAAGAAATTATAGAAATAATTATATGGTTAGAATTGTTAGTTTTTATAAGTGTAATATTAGCACAGCTGCTGTTATTTTGCGTTATGAGAAACTTATGTAGAGGTGTGTATTAAGGGTTATTAACTTTGTCAAAATATGTTTTAATACAATTTTATTAAGGGCTGATTTTTCAATGCTTGGATAAAACTTATCCGTCTAATAAAGTATTAACACGATAATATTAAAATGTCACGTAAACTGTCAAATACGGGCAATTAGAATACGTTTTTAAAATGGTAGTTTTATATATTATTCGACGAATAAGTTTTAACCAAGGATAGAAAAATCAGCCCTAAATCAAACAACTAATTGTTGTGTGTGTAATGACTTATCGTTTACTTTTGAAAGATTCCCATTATTTTTTAAGTCTTATAGGTACCTACCTATCAAACATCTTTATTTCTTCTTAAACGATCATAATTCTACTATGCTATATTTTAACGTCTCATTTTTAAACCGAAATGAAGTGAGATCAGTAACCTCTCTGATGTATATTAATGTAAATTTCATAAAGCAAAAGGGGCGAGTCTTCTCACCTTTTGTGAAATAAAAGTTTCTTCTTTGAATTTATCTAGAGTTTGTGTGGTAGCCTTAATTAAATTAATTAATTAAAACTCACCTTGTTCTTATTTAAGCGCTCACATACGAGTGTTTCTCATATTAATATTAAACACTTGACCGTAATTTGAAGCTTACTTATTGAGAAGGTACCTAGCTTTTTCCGCCTATTTTCCCTCTCTTTCTCGTTGTATATATGCTATCTCTCTCGCACACGGCACACCTCCCACCAGGTGGCGCGGCCGGCGCACGATAATGTGCAGGCGCTTGATCTTCTTCATTGGCGTCTAGCTTCCGCCGCGAGAAGGTTGTCTACAAGACTACAACCTTGGTGCTATTAAGTATTAAGTATTGCATATTGCAAGTGCTAAAAGTGTGAAAAAGTGTATCCCGTCGGATCGGTACAGTGAGTTATTTTTACATCTATTGTAATGATATTTTACTTAAAAATGAGCAAAAATCTTTTAAATCAACGGTATATCCGTTGGACTTTATTTAAAATGCTGAGGTCTTTTAGTGAATCCTTCAGCAATAGTTTATTTTTCAATATGCTTTAAATACTTAATAGCATGTATAAAGATATTTAAAATTAACGATACAACCGTTACATTTTACGTGAAATAGTAACTTTTCTTTTGAAATATTTTATAATGCAATATATACTAATGAATATTTTAATTTCTAATACTGTGAGTAAAGCTACCTATTTTAACGGATTTACCGTTCGGCTTTACTCGAATCGTTAATATTACTTTTGTGATTTTTTGATATTGACTAAATATATCAAATACCCTCTCTTTTATATAGATATTTTTATTTTATTTCATTTTTAATGTGTTTTTATTACAAGGTTACAAGTGAATATTATTAATAGTAGGTATGGATAAATCCAAGGCTAATCCTATGAGCCAACTCAAAGCTAACAGGCATGCAATCCATTGCTACGACCTTATTACATTGTCGTTATCACTAGGAACGGTTCGGAGTATAGTTTATTACTAAAAATTATCGAACGAGATGAGTCAGCTCAAAGAACAAATTATATAGGTATTATAACAGGAACAAATTGATGTTAGCGTAATTGCACGAATCACGACGTGTCCGAACATGTCGTGATATGTTATAAATCGTCCGGGAGTTAGCCGCTCATCTGAATAATGATGGAATACGCACATGTTCAGTAGGTACCATGAACGTACCACACATTCAAAAGTATCCGTAGTCTATACGTGTCCTTTTATGAGTATTAATCTGATCCGTATTTATGCGAAAATAGACATAGGTATTACCACACTGCAATTTTGGTTTGAAAATTACTTTTATTTATATTACGTTTCCTATGTTTCAAATGATGCAACTTTTTGGTTACAACGAGTAAGTGCCAAAATTTTACATTTAAATTCTCTAGTTTGGAAAGGGACGTTATCGTATAGTTATCGAGATACCTTAATTAGAAATTGAATTAAGACATTTCAAAGGATTTACTATTCACTTATTCTAACGTTTTAGAATAATATTATAAACTTGTACACCTTGACAAAAAGTAAAAAACTGCGGGTGAGCGGAGATTATTTTGTGCAATAAAACCGTCCTACGATGGTATGGCTGCGTTTGTGGCTGCGTTCGTAAGGAATGTTAACGGATATAAAGCAACTGAATGTGACATCGATTGTATGAACTAAAATAAATATGAATCGAAGTTCATTTTAAAAATTTAGTGTAAATGATTTGAATTTTGACTTTATTAAATAGTTAAAGGCTTCTTTTTATATATACATAACAATTAATTACCATTGTCAAATCAATTCTTATTTCATCCTGGACAGCTGTTGCTAGCATTGGAAAATAAGTTAAAGTACCTTGTTAATTGCTATATTATTATTTTAAATGATTATTAACTTCTAATTTTATATTAGCACCTTAAATCTTGCTCGAAGCAGATTACATAAATGTGGCCGCTAGGTTTAACCGCTACTCCTCGCAGGTTAGGTTCGTTAGCCAGGTTAAACCCACCCTCGCAGGGTGACTATTAAGCATTTTTTGGCAGGCCCTACTTTTTTCAAATTACAAACATCCCTCGCGCAGCCGTCGCTCGCAGGGAAATAGGTGCAAATATATATCAGCCCTCGCGGGGCTTCGATTACAACCGTCCCTCAAGGAGAAATGGTGGAAATATATATCAGCCCTCGCGGGGCTTTGATTACGACCGTCCCTCACGGGGAAATGGTGCAAATATATATCGGCCCTCGCGGGGCTTTGATTGCGGTTGGTGCAAATATGCAAAGGATTGATCATTAAAATGATCATAGATATTTGCTTTCGTCAACGAGGACCCACGAAAGTTTTAGAGATGACGGTAACGGATCTTCACTCTTCTAAGGTAGGTAGAAAAAGGTTTTGAAATCTATTTCACAGTGGGCCATCTATACAATATAAGTATAGTAATATAACCTTATAAATACCATAAAATAGGTAAGAGACGTTAAATAATGGGCGCATGAAATGAATACTTTGTATCCTAAAAGGTTAGCTTACGCTTATTTAATCAGGAAACCACCATTGGTTTATCAATTATGGAAATTGGAACTTAAACAAATTGTATTTACCAATGCAGAGCCTATTCACAACAAAGGGAGGCGAGTCGGATCAAATATCATCTCGCAGATGATTTGTGGCGGTGGTTTCGAGGATTGTCACCAAGCCTTGTGTCAACGGTATATTTGGTATCGTAATTCCATGGCACTAGCCGACCAATTTTCACATAAACACCTGAAGAGATTTTTTAATCGCAAAGCGATTCAATGTAACAAATTACGATTGGTTATGTATAGTTGACCTCTCATAGGCCTACTTTAGTTGCCCGGTCTTGTAGGCAATTTATTCGACTCGTTTATCAACCCATTTGGCCTCATTATGGCACCCATGAGTTTTTCTTCAGGGCTCAAACAATAAATCGCTGAGGGATTAGGATAATCATTTGCTTAGACAAGTTTCTTGTCATCCCACCAGGATTATTATATTATATAATAAACTTATATACAACTTTTAACGTAAAACGTTTAAGTACTCAACAAGTGCTGTGAAGACTATTGAGTTACTTAGGATAGAGGATAATTAATAACGGAAGGTCAATCCTTCCAAACAAAAGCCTCGTATTATTAGATATTACTTGGAACCCCTACCCTTCACGAGAAAGCTCTGCCAGATGACTTCTCATTTCTTTGATTTGAAGGGGGGGGGGGGGGGGGCAATAAATGCAATGCAATACAGACTATACGGCTTTTGAAACATTACAAAGATAAGCGAACTAAACCTTGCTGGTTTAGTTCTTGCTATATCGATATCCGTGCCTGCTTCTCGTGGTTGCGGTTGAATTAAGTTTATCAATGGTCATAAATGCAATGCTATACAGATGATATACTGCATTTAAAACATGACAAAGTCTGGTAAGCCAACTAAACTTTGCTAGTTTAGTTCTTACTATATCACTGTCCGTGGCTGCCTCTCGTGGTGGTTACAGATGACTAAAGTAACGTCCTGTCTTTGCATCCACAACCAACTGTCCTTTCATAATCTTAAAACAGATTCATTCGACATAGCTCCCCACGAGTTCAGTTCTTCATTTTTGCACTCGCACAACTGTGGACAACCCACGAGCAGTGCCTCCATTGGTAGCAGTTACAATCAAGGGGTAACTAAGTTAAGCTAGCCATATTAGGGATGTTGGAAAAACCGACCATATTCAGGGCAACTTTCTTTGTCCAGTTTAACGTTTAGACAGTCGTAGCATTCCTACGGAACAAAAATGGGATCAGATCTGCAATGCAGTTAATCGAAAGGAGATACCTTCAGACGACGATAGTATTCAGAACCCACCATATTCCTGAACATAATAATGCATAATAATCTCTTGCAATTGTCCTGCAGCAGAATTCCTTAGCAATAATTTGTTCTCGTTAGAGCGAGCGAGGGTTGTAACGATAATATGAGAAATCCTAGTCAGTTCGAAGCCTGAACGACGTGTAAGAGTACCGCTATTTCAGTAGTAGTAGCACCGAGAAGGGCGAAGGTATTCTGGAAAGCAGAACTGAAGGCCCGGTCAGCATTACCATCCACCTAATAGACAGTGTTTAGTGCTGCACCACTAGAATCTGACTCTGAAGGTATGAAAATGTGGAGTACATTTTCCAAATATCAAATGTTATAGTCGGAAGAAAAATCCTATTTGCCTCCGTCTACCCAAAAGACATACGGAGTAGCTAGTAGAAGTTGGTTGAATAAGTATAGTTAAAACCTTTGTTACTTACTGGATAAATTTGGCTCATTTCCTATCTGACGTTCATATAGCTGTTGATGGCCTAGTGTTATGCACAAACACTATTATTATAAATAAGTCACGTTATGTAGTCCCGAGACTTTCGGTATATAAGTTCTGATGTAAATCATAATTATATCTTAATTGATTAATTTGATTAAAACTTAACGTACTTAGCTGTAGTAACTGCAGGTTTGGGACACAGATAAGCTCTTATCATTTTAGTCTCTAACTTCTTGAGTTCATTATATTTGTTTCCAGTACAGAGTTTATAACCTATCAGTTTTAAATAAATAATTCATGCATTGCACTGAAAGTACCAGCCATGTTTAGATTATGATCGGTGGCGTTGGCTCTAAACATTAATAGACACCGCACGCTTGATGTTACATATATGTAATATAATTTTAAACCGTTTACCTGGTTTATTTCATTACCTTATCCAAGGAATAATCCATATCCTTTTGAATTTATTTCTGACCCTAAAAGTAAAGACCAAGGTCTCTTCTTGTCCGCTAGTAGCAGGTTGGGTTAAAACTGTGTGAGTTGAGACAGCTGGTAAATCTATGTTATGATGATTCAATGTACTTCTACAGAAGTCTAATTGAATAAATAAAGGTTTGAGTTTGAGGTATTCTTGCCTCGTCGGTGATGAGCTGTTGCTTAATTTTGTAAGTAACATCTAAATGCGTAATTAAAAGTCGTTACTTGCTCTTTCGCAGATTTACGCTAAAGATAGTGGAAATTGTAGTAACTTTAACTTTTCAAGCCCAAAAGGTTAACTAAGGTACGCTTGAACCAATCTCATAAGTTCTAATACTTTTAATCATTATGATTAACTTTTTGGTTCTTAATCAATTAACTTTTCATCTGGGATTGTTAATATAAATAATATAAAAATTTGTGTGATTTATTGGTATACTATCTGCACACCTTACTCTTTCAAATAAAGAAATAAGTAAATACTTATGTACCTATTCAAATTCACATTGGCGTCCATATATTGTACACCAGGTGGGTAACAAACGGGTCTCAATAAGTAAGCTTCAAATTACGGTCAAGTGTTTAATAGCTGTGTTTTACCTGAAAATAAAACACATATTAAATACTTACCTATATTTGAAGCTTACACTTAACGTCCACCTGTTGAGGATTTCGACTCAATGAAGAAGATCAAGCGCCTGCACATTATCGTGCGCCGGCCGCGCCACCTGGTGGGAGGTGTGCCGTGTGCGAGAGAGATAGCATATATACAACGAGAAAGAGAGGGAAAATAGGCGGAAAAAGCTAGGTACCTTCTCAATAAGTAAGCTTCAAATATAGGTAAGTATTTAATATGTGTTTTATTTTCAGGTAAAACACAGCTATTATGACAACAAAAAAATTAAATTCTCACGGCATGCTACAAAAAAGATGAGTACATTGCATTCGTGTATTACTATGCCATAACAAAATCTCATAAAACTTGGATACGTTCTAGACATCGAGATAGTATGTACTACGTACTAGAGAGGCGATCGCTACTACACTCTCTTTAACACGAGCTAGAGGCAAGAATCACAAGTCTCTTTAGTCTGTGCCGGACTGTGCCCCCCGCTTGCCGCGTCAACACGTGTTATTGCTCTGTTCAAAATGCCTTCGTGTTTGCTAAGATATTGTTTTAACAGTTCCCATAATACAAACAAAGCCCGAGGAGTGACTTTTCACCAGTAAGTTTCCTTATTATGAGTAAGTCATGCATTTTACTAATATTGTTATCATTTTGCGAAAAATCACCACGCGTTCTGCGTTTCGCGCCATTTTTCATAGACTAACAGCACAGACGTGACACTATCGATGAGTCTGTTAAAAAAAT
>CAJQZM010031032.1:55025-78843 GCA_907164665.1 Colias nastes | reverse complement strand
CATACTTGCGCAAGCCAAAAATGAAGCGTATGCAAACATTTTGGAGTCGCTCAAGTTTGTCCAACTGGATTTCGGTCAGGTCGGGATAACAGACATCGGCATAATCGAGGATGGGAAGGAGGAGGGATTGTGCAAGAGAGTTAGAATAGGTAAGATAGTTACCATTTTTTAATTAAGAAAACCCTATGAAAGTATTATGCAAGTAGTCAGAAAAATTTCAGTTGTGTTAGGTATATCACTTTTAAAAAAAGTCGTGTTAGTTACATCACTTAAAATAATAACAAAAAGAGAGTTGAATGGATTCTAATGTTTTTTATTTTGCTGGATTTGTCACAAAATAAATTGTGTCTAAGAGCGGAGCCTGGGCAAATGCTGGGCAAGCAGTATTATACATATTTTTCAAATACATACTATAGTCTATAGACTAAACGCGAATAGTCCAAGAGTGTTTAAGTCAAGAGTTAACTTATTTGGAATTCTATAGAGTTACGCACTCCAACCACGTTCACGGGCGGGATAGCCGGATGACAAAATGTCGTATGAAATACAACAGTACAGGCTGTTTTGCATGTTTCATGCACTACGTGATGTATATGTTTAGTGACTGCTGTGGTATGCGAATAGCTGGAATATTAATGGGGAATTCTTGTATTTTATCGTATATTTTGAAGATTGGGAATCGTTACCATATAGTCAAACTTTTGTATTTTATTACAAGATCTTACAAGTTTCAGATGTGTTGGTACCTATTTTTAATTTGAAACGATTTGGGTGTTTTGTTCTTAAATTTTACTCACGGTGCACACAAACAAATTAATCATATTATTGTGCAGTTTGTTTTGATGTAATACAATGGAAATGGTGGCAATCTAGTAAAGTTGGGAGAATTTTAAAAAACAACATAAAAGCATTGAAAAACATACAAAATTTAGCGTATCTTCACGTCAATTATGCAATTGTTATGTTAAAAGATTTTGCATTAGGCGTGGATTCGTTTCTTGTAATATAGTTTTAAAATATCACCAAATTAACATTAATACCTACGCCATTTTATTAACCGATAAATATTATATTATTACTCATAATATTATATTTTTACTATACGTTAAATATATATTTTCTTTCGTTACCTACTTAAAGTAAAATGAAAATTGAAAAAAAAAATAGTATGAATAGCAAGGTAAAGGTCTATCCTAAAAGACATTTGGTTTCTCTAGGGCGTAGAGCGTATGAAAGACTGCGTAGACTCTACTACGCCGTCTTTCATGAAACGGGTCAAATATGTCGAAAGCTGTTGATCTTTGCTAACATTATTCATAACTACAAAACATATGTACAATATTCTTATAGCTAAACTTCTAAAATTGATACGAGTAATAAACAACATCATTAGGTACCCACCAAAAAGCTGTTAAACAGTGCCTAGTACTTAAATATTTTTGAACCAATAAACAAAATTATTCAAACCCGCAAATTGCACAATGAAAATAATGTTAGGTCTATTAATTCCCTCGACATCCTATTAACAAGGGGTAGCAGTCGTATTAAAATGATAAATGATTCTAATCATTGTTTCTCCTTGGCCATTTGGCCTTGAGCTGCCACTCCCGTCTCGTTACTAGCAGCGTTCGACGAGCATGGGGTCTCATGGTCGAGAACGGAAGATCTATTTAAACTGGTGTTATTTACCCCAAGTTGGTCGCTTCATGCGTTAACTTTAACAAATTACTGTAGCAATGAGAGTTGAGTTACGTAACTCAGTTTTGTCTAGTAAACGTAGAAAAGATGAATCGTTCTTTTGACCCTTTTTGTAAAAGTTATTATACTCATTTATACTTAGTTACTACGAAAAATTTCCCGTAAGAGAAAATAAGCGGGACCAATTGTTGTGGAAAGATGATGATTAGTTTATTAACTTAGGAACTGCTGCACTTTATACCTAAGTCTTTTTTAAGAGGTCGAATAATAAATAGCCTCCCGTCGCAGAAGTTTTAAACTGTCGGTGTTGTTTTATTTACAAATGGAAAATCCATACAATTTCAGCTGTCGAATTGGGATTTTAATTCAAACTTATGATATTATAATGGTTTTTAAATTCACTTGTTACATAGGTTATATACTATGTTTATAGTGTTAGATACATGTTAATATTATCTATCTATTAATTCGTATTCTTAATGCATGGATTATGAGAACTAATCTTATTAGCCCGACTGGTTGAGTGGAATAGACATACCTATATCGATACCTAAAGGTTCCCCTTCCAGCCTAGAACACAATACATATATATATGTGGCTTAGGCAGGTTATAATGACAACACTAACATGTATAATAATATTTAGTAGGTTTGATTACAACTTTTGGTTATAACAAAGACGGTTAATTATACGAGAATGTTTTCAACATCTTAACAAATATCAGCGTAGCCGCTAAACCTGAAATTCTAAAGTTGTTCTCCCGAAAGGGTTGCCATTATTAAAATTAAAATTAGATTACGTTTTTCGGTTAGAGCGTTGTTTAGCGAGGTAATTATCTTTGAGGGAGTGCGGTGGGTGATTAACAGCGTACGGTCTAATTCGATAGCTGTTGTAATATTAACAAGTATCTCGCTGAAGCAGTTTTTGGTACGTTTTTGATTGCAGTTTAGTCGTGATGATAATTACTTTTGGGAAAGGGTTGGAGCAGCCGCCTATACAGGTGGATTGTGTAGGATTATACTTTGTAACGTCAATTCGTAAATTATTTAATGAAAATACATTAAATATTATCATGAATGAACTGAAATAAATAGCATTTAAAAATGTTATAAATATTATTATTATTTTATTATTATTAGGTTATTATTTAGTGCTGAAATCGCATTGATTACTTCGTAGTAAATAATTACATACAAATGTTAAAACATTTGCAACGTTTTAAAGATTAGGAACTATTAAACGCGCTCCTATTTATTGTTAGGTCATTGTGAATCAATACTCTTAAGTTGTCTTTCGTAGTATTTTTCATCGAACGGATGTCCGTTTAATCTTAAATATACTCTAATAATAATAATATACTCTAATAATTAAAATCGTACTGATTTCGAAGAAATTGGACATAAAAAATAAATACCTACTTAACAAAATCGTACAAATATTTAGATAATAATTACGGTCAATAACCTTACATTCTTAAATGTAATTCACCTTCAATAATATAACACCCTGTAACAAAGGTACATAGTCGTTGTTATTGTGATTATATTCGGGGCTAACTTAACGGGGTACGATGTGACAGCGTTTTGTTCATACATTAATAATAGAATTACTTACAACTTGTATGCCCTCGGTGATAACTTGCGCTAACACACTTTAAGTTGCATAAGAATTTCGTTACACAGTGTTAAGGTTAAATCTCTTGCTTGATTAAGTGAAAATCGACTCATAGTTCATATATTAGCTTTAAAAATGTTAAATAATTTTATTTTCTGAAAATTTCAGACATGAAAACTTTTAATTCTTATTTGGAATGCTATTGGTGCTGCATTATACCTAATTGTGTAATACGCTATTGGTAAAGTAATTTAAGAGAAACTTGAAAATTATTCAGATGACTTAGAGTCATGTTTAGGTATGCAATTTATAAATTGATGGATTAATAAAAAATAGAAGACTGAAGACTATGTCAAATTTTCCGGTCATTAACAGTATTTAATGGGATGAAAGATAATGCAATTTTTAGTTACGCAACTATATAAATTTCATGATAATTGTAAATATTTATTAATACACCTACACAATATTTCAAGCAGGCGAAATCGTCTTGTCACTTTACTTTTTGCCTTAAATTATATTGCCAAAATCAAACAACAAAAAAAGAAGAATCGTAGAAATCCAATAGATTCCATTACATTAAAAAATATATAATACAAAGTGCACAACATAAACGTCAAGTTGTAAAATTAAATTACCACTGAACGAGCGGAACGGTCGACCGAGAGCCCTAAGACTCCCCTTACTAGCACCATCTAATCGGCATCCTATGGTCTCTATAAAATCACATTAAGGCCACAGTATACGCCTCGGGGTCGCTACAGATGTATAGCGAACACTTACTGGATATGGCTCTATTGTTCACGTACGTGTTAATAATGCTTTTTAAGGAATTTTTGTAAAATAGATTGACCAGTTTAGTTATTTAAATTTATTGTTGTAAGTATATTGATTTGCTAAACTTATAAGTCAAGTAGCTCCATAAAAATAGATACAGATTTACTAAATTTGTAAATATTGCTGCTTTTAATCTAAAAGCGTTGTGCCAATTAATAACGCAAAAAAATATCACGAGTTAGGCACAATAATCAGCTACCTACACTTAGGTATCTTAACACAAATCGAATTAAATTATTTATGTGTAAAATTAATTCGATAGTCGATAATTATACATTTGTAATGGACACGAACTTAAATTGAATGTCTTTTTATAGTTTTTTTTCTGTAGGTACAAAACATTTTTACCAAATAAGTTGAAACTCGCGTAGGACTTAAAATCAAACAATATTATAATGCGTAAACACGAAAGTTAAAGTTCTTCCAGACAATTCTACATCATGGTAATCCACTTTCTGCGCACGTTTGTGTAGATTAAAAATGTAATTAATTTTTTATTGCGTACTCTATTGGCTTGTGCAAATGTTGTTTTTATTTTTGCAGACAAACATGCCTGCAGGTTGTTCCCCGGATTATATAGTTTGTATTGTCTTGAGGCTCCCTATCGGTTACTTTGCTGGGGTAAGGTTAAGCCTAACTTTAATATAATACCAGAACAAGTATTCACAAATCATACAAGAAAGGAAAACGCAACGATAGGTAAATGTATATCTAAACACCTATTTCATTCTTTATTATTATTTATCTTTGTCAATGTTCATTCCGAATAGTGTATGTCTTGTAAACGATATATCGACAATACTAAAACTTTATTTTTAATTTTTATGCAAAATAAAAATATGGTACAAATTAAAAAACGATCGAAGATCATAAATATATGCATGAATTACTGTTAAAGGCGTTTTGATGTAGCAACAATGAAACGTCACCCGTTGCAACAAAAATAATCAGATCAAGGGTACAAGTGGAAATTGAATTAGGGAGGACTTGACCCATTACTAACTATCCCATAATCCCATATAACGAAAAAGCGTCTTTAAGTGCAAAGTATAGAGTACTTATTTCTGTATGTATAATGTTGAAAAAGGGACACATTAAAATAAGTAATATTTTGGGGTTCACAAAGTTCATATTTGAATGAATAGATTGGCGTAAACTTTTTGAAGGGTGATCGTTGAGATCAATGCTTATTTGTATCTAATAGCAAAAAACCAACAGATGCAGACATTTTAAGGGTATAATAATGTACTTATCTGGACTTATACGGCTTTGCTTTGATCTCGGCACTGCACTCTCGTGCCACCAACATTTTATTGTCAGGTGACAGCTAGGATAACTTTGAATCCGCGATGGATTGGCTTATGGTGTGGACTGCCCTTTACAGTAATAACTTGTGACGTAATGCTGTTTATGATGATTATTGTTATTGAAGGGTGTGAGCCAATTTGAATGACACTATTGTGATTTGAATTTATACGAACTTGTATACGAAAGAAACGATTTTTTTCCATAGATTTGTGTATAGAACTGGCGAACTGATTTCATTCCGTAGTGATTATAGCATGGATAATGTGTAAGCTAACATTTTTTATCTCTACATTGATGAGATCGATTTACAGTTTTTAGAGACAGTTTTTATTAACTGAGTGGATTTGATAGAATGGTTCACGATTAGTCAGTAACAAGGTGGTATCAACCCTAGTAAGTAACTTAATATTAAATCCTACGGTCTATTGTAAAATTAAGGTAGTAGGTACGATGTAAATGTTGCTAATTCTTATATTAATACTGTTTTTGTGCTTAGGATACATTTCATATCATACATATACTAAGTATAATACTTTTTAATGAATGTACCAAGAATGGATGCTTAGTCAAAATCTATTAAATTAACTAGAATCTTACCTACCTCAAATACACCTCGTAATTTAATACATAATTATTTTGTAATCTTTTATAGCAATTATATGAAATATTATTCTTAAAGTTATCATCTATATAATATTATCTTTGCGTTCATTCGGTTTGTGAGTAAGATACATTCTATAAAAAAAAATGTGTGCGTGTACTAGTGTACACACGTAAGAAGTGTAACTTCTTTATGACCTTATTTTTCAAAAAATAATTTACTATATGCAACTTTACAGAAATACGTCGAATCACGCGTGGTAGGGATAAGAAAAAGATGGCGCGTAACGGAAAAATGTCACGCGTAACGAAAAAATGTTACACGAAATTTTTTTCCAACCCCGTTAAAGAAGTTTCACTTCAAAAAAAAAGCATTGCCTCGAGTATAACGTGGACTTTTTGCGCATTCATCTTTTTTTTTCTATTTCTCTCTTCCCTCCCCCTTTTCCCTTTAAAGGATTTTCATTTTCCATTAATTCGTACGTAATATAAAGGTACAATTTTAGTGATTTTGTTATCCGAATAATACCCACATAGTGCATGAAAATTAAAATTTTATTTCACAACCAAAACTAACACAGCAGAAATTAATTATCAGCTCTAAAAAATATGCTATTAGTATTTTATATTCCATCATTGTTTGTATTTATGTTAAGAATAAATTAACTCAAAGCTTCCAGACAATAGCAACATATTTCTAACAAACAATTGACATGATCCCTTCAAATTTTCAGTTATGACTATGATCCCATGTGTAACGAGATATTATACAACATAATCGATTATACACCCCAAAATTATTCGCTTCTACTTTTTGATTAGCAGCTTCGTTCGAATCAAATTCGAGTGTTCCAAATTGTAACGTGCACTAAGATTCATAATTCTGTGAACAGTAACAAGTTAATAACGTTTTGTGTTGGTCGTTACGTTGTTCCATGAATTTAGAGTTCGACGGTGCGCGTTAGGCGTGTGTGCAAGCGATTTTAGTGTCTGTGCATATAGTTCAAGTGTCAGAGTTGTAGTTAACATTTTGGATACATGTTTGAGTATGTGTAATATGGTTTGCAGGCCCATTTGCCGGGTTTGATCCTGGACCCTATCTGAGTGTTTGGGCGGAATGTTGTCGGTGTTCGAATCTAATTTTATTGTTATTTCAATTCCATTTGCTCTACCCCAAGTATCGCGGGGCATTTTTTGCTAATCATTATTTGTATTGTTGACGTTTATTGTTACTTGATTATAATCGATTGTCGCTTACAATTGAATCTGCGAATATAATATGATAAACACCTGCTTAGTTTATTCAATATAAAAGATTCATTATAATATTAGGGGCTAAAAAATAAAACATAGTTTGTTCTTATTTTATCATAAGGATTAGATTTAGCTTTATAGTTTTACCTATTTTTGTTTTTGCTAAATAATTAGGTATATCTGAATATACTTATTGGCACGTAAAATTTTAAAATGATGTAAATCAAATATCAATGTCCATTTGCTTATTTTCGACTGATATTATTATTATTTTCCTCTATTCCTTATTTTCCTATTTCTTCGTTTTAGTCTTGCAAACATAAAACCTAAACAAGTATAGGTACTCGTTCAATTGTGGCGGGCGCCGACCACGTCTCAGGAACATTTGTCAGGAGTCTAAATGGATACTACCATAAATACAACCTAAGAGAGAGAAACTTCTTCAATTTTAAAAAGAGCCGTTTAAAAATTTTACACATGGTACTTACTTTAAGTTAAATCAATAAATTCTAAAATATGCTTGCAAACAATTTTGACAATAAATGTAATTTTATTTTCACACTTTGTGTTTAATCTAAATTAAGAATAATACGTTCATAAACACCAGTTGATAGGTTAACGACGGTGGTTCCATTTGTATATTCCACAAAAAATATTTATAGCTAAACTTCCCGGGCCCTCTTAGTAAAAAATAATTTAGCAAGTTGCCGAAAAGCGTGGACTGTCAACAATTTTATGTGCTGGTCGAAGTTACCATGCGAAATAGTATCATAAAGTGGCGTAATGGACAAAAGACGCTCTAACGATGCGCCGCTGCGAAACCGGCTTAATCTCGTAAATAAAATATTAAGAAGAAATCACTGGAACAGAGAGGGGAAATGGCTTAAGTTTACGGCATGGAGATCCTACGATATATTAGCTATTTGTTTTCCAATTGTACCTACGGAAAGCGTTTCCCCAGACGCCGCTAGTCCTTGCGATGTGTGCTTTATATGCAGAGTATAAACATTTAGCAATATTATTGACGTTTTAGCGAGTCTATTTAAAATCGAATATTAGATATCCGTTATTGAGGTTCACTTGAACTATTTTTTTAAGAAGGCAACAAACAATTTAAGTAGGAACTTACCTATAGTGCCAATAGATTATGAATAAGGAATAAGGTATTGAAGAATGGATATTTGAAATAGAAATGAATTGCAATTGCATTATGACCCCTATAACACAGGTTTAACCTAGCATAGGGGTCATTGTTTAAACTCTGTATGTAAAATAAAAATGTATGTACCTGCAAATAAGATCTGTATACACCTTGTGCTTTTGTTTTTTGAGTCAAATAAACTTTATTTATTTATTTTTTTTTTATTAATAAGACTTCTCACAGCGAATATTCATGACAATGAGGCATCATAAAGTCAAACTTTTGTGACTTCGAATGTATATGGTTATTCTCGAAGTTTTTCGGTTCCAAATCTATGCAATTCTTCCAAGGCCTCCCTTAGGTTTTTTCTCATGAATTATTAGCGCACTTTTTCTTTTACAAAGACATAATTAAACCCCACGGATAACAATTCGGTTAAACGGGCTTCTTATCCTATATTCCCTTTGGATTTCGCTCGGCTTGAATTTTAATGCGCAAGAGTGGTTGGTAAGTATTATGCTATATATTACTTTGATTGCTCGACGAAGCATTTCTGCCATGTTAATTTGTGCTTATGGCTATCACTTAAGAATTTTTACCTTGTAATTTGTTACTTAATAAGTGCAGTTTCTGTAATATGTAATTTAATCAACGATGAGACTAAACTGTAAAGGAGAATGGGCATTTTACTATGGAAGTTGGGCCTGAACCCTTGAGTTGGACCAATACACATGAGATATTGTTTTTATAATAGATCATAACACATACATAACGGGAAAAATATATATAAAAAAATAATCAACCGGGTTTTTGTACAGTCACATCAAGTTTTATTTCTTTGTGTATAATATTTTTTGCAATAAATAACTGTTATAAGACAATGACAATATCTTTATGTTACTCCAATTCACTTTCACTTACAAATACGTACTAATATTAAGCCTTCTAATAACCGAAATACACTAATATTATGTTTTGTAACAGGTACCTATACCGTATTTATTATAATTCAACGTAGTTAGACGTTTTTTGTGGTTAAACTCAGTCACTCCAGTGACATTTAGATTTATATTTACTTCACTCGAATTAAAAACACCGTTATTGTGCGCAAAATAATAGCCAAATAAATAAAACTTTTTGCCTTGACTGTACAAGAACCCGGTTGATTTATTTTTTTATTTTATTTTTTTCGTAAGGTATGTGTAATGATCTATCACAAAAACAATATTTCGTGTGTATTGGTCTTAGCCCAAGTTTCAGGCCCAATTTGCCCATTCTCCTTTCCAGGCCCTAGGCCATTACTAGGACTTATTAAGTTATTAGATGAAAATTGGAAACTTAATAAAAAGTCTAATTCTGTATATTCACAAATCAGTTCAGCGGCTATTGGCGAATTTTTAAAAGCCACAACGCGGTAAAAAATAGTTGTATTTATGTTAGGTACCTATCTACTCATGTATTTTTAAATTTAATTGTGTGTAATTTGTTTGAATTTAAAGCTAAGTCATAATAAGTGCCTTCATTTTGGTAGATGTTGATATTGACAGAAACACTCAACTGTGATCATTTGTGTACACTATAACAGCCCACACAACTATGTCCCCGAGTAAATTCACTTTATCTTGTAATACTAAAGAGTTACTTATTGTAAAGGGTGTACAATGTACAGTTATCCCCGAAATTTGCCGCGTGACATACACGTGCCACGAATTTGGGCCTGTCATGGCGGCTAAACTTTGCACGACATTTTGTAAAGTTACTATGTCACTAATTGTGGACAACCCTGAAGAATTAAATATTCGACAAGTTTTCGGTTTCACTTAAAGTTTTGTTACCAAAGGTCGTTTCAAGTTGAAATTGTTACCTAAAAATATCTACACATTACCTGCTTTTTATGACAACAAGACTAAATAATCACGCTGCTTGGAATATACTTAACGATTGAATTAAATACATTACAGAACTAAATGTACATAATATAATACTATAACATTATTTAATTATCTCAAAATAAAATTACCTTTACTTGAGAGACTGACTTTATGATTGCCTTCGCCTAGCCAAATCTATAGCACAGAATACTTAATAGTAGATAACCTGTAGTTCAAAATTCTACAGATATGATATGAACATTCAATGGGTTAAAAGATCTTGCAGAAATTGAGTACAGAGGATGCATAAACTAATCTATTTGCTATAAGTCTGACACGTGCGACGTGCACGCGCTGTCCCTAGAGACGGGCTGACATTCATTTTACGTTTTATTTGATGTCCTAGACGACCCAACGACCTTAGTTAAACTTGATAAATATAAATTGTAATTTTGTAATCGTAATTTTTGCTGACTTGGGTAGATCTACATGTCAATAATCAATTGCACGACTGCACGTAGGCGCATAGAAATATTCTTAATAATAATTTCATACCGTTTACAAGCCGTTTACATAATTTCATATTTCTTATTATAAATGTTTTGCTCAATATTTTTTTAAAACTACTCAAATCACTCTAATACTACATCCTGCTTATTTTCTGTTAAAAATAAATTATTTCGTTTAGTTACTAGTCCTACGTTGTTTCCTTAAAAAAAATTAATCTAGCTCAAATGGTGTTTCATTAGGAGAGCTATCATAGCAATCGATAGTTTTACGCAATTAACAATATGTACCTACATTTATAACGGCAGCTCAGAATACAATTGCAAATGTATAAATACGTTAAGAATGTCCCAATCGAGTAGTAAAATAATTTGTTCCCCCGCCACGTGGCCAGCAATCATACAAATTGGGATACGCTCGTTTGAACCTGCTACGTTCTCGTAGGAAATAAACACAATTTGCCGGTTTTAATTCGGTAAGTTATTGGTATTAGTGGCATTTTCATAATTCTTAATGTTGTAATGTTTTGTGATAGTTTTATGTTTTGGGATGATATTATCTTCTCTACTTGTTCTTAAGTAGTTTAGACTTTAGAGGTAAAGTTAGAATTTAAAGGTGAGCGGTTTAAATACACCAGTAGTGTATTTTTATTGAGTTCTTCATTAGGTACTCTTACAAGTCGTAAACTTACATTTTCAAACTTATGGTTTTTTATCTTATTATAGTAACAATTAATCACATAGTTATAATAATAAATTGCAAAGAATTGTATCTATTAGTAAAAAATCGTTACACACATTAACTGTTCACAAACTGTAAGTTTACCGGTAGTTACATAATTGTCACAGTTTTATAAAGGCATTGGATTTCGGAATTGCGGTCGAATTTGTCTGTTGGACAGCGGCACGTGCTGGCTACCGTTTAAGATTGTAATCGTAGTTTACAAAAATATTGTTGCCGTTCCGCCAAATGAATTAATATAATGTAGTGTAGTGACGAGTGGAGTGGACGTATTTTTAATGCATTTTTACTATAAAATATATCCTAAATCTTATTATTATTTTACCTTTTAGCCTAGTGCATAGCGTTGTATAGTATGATAACAGTTACAAATTTATAGTATTACAAATTGAGGGAAAAAGTTCAGGTATGGTGAGGGCACCCAATTCTTAAGGTTTCCTGAAATCGCACCTAATCCCGATGTAGATATGTATAAAACGGCGTTTTCTAAGCAATTTAAACGTTCTTACTGTGGGCAAGATTAATTATTCAATTTATGATTTATCTGCTCATGTTTATATGTGCAAAGGAAAGCTTTATTGAAAGTAGATTTTAAAATAATATGCGGTCGGTTCGACGCAAGCGGTTGCCTCGAACGCGCGCTTCAACATATTCGTTGTTTTGATTTTTCACATACAATTCGAGGTATTACTTTAAATTACCTACTACATGACTTGTTGTTTTATCGGAGCTAATTTGATGAGTTTAAATTAAATTTAAACTAAAAACGTATCTGCAAAAAGCTCAGGTCGTTCCCACCATCTAGATGTAATAAATAATAAAAATGATATCCTTTAAAATGATGTGCTATTGAATATTATAACCAGAGTCCCTAATAAAATGATTTTGAATAGAACACACTCTTTCCTCAATAGGAAATTATATTTTTATAAAGCTTTTTTAGAGTATCATGACTAATTCTTCTTGTGACTAATAATTTCAAAATGTGTATTATTGAGTATGCTTTTTGGTACGGGAGCTACCAACGTTTTAAAAAAAGTCATTTTAGTATAGTTGGGTTTTTGATATGCTGTTTCTCTTGCTATTTCGGGTAGAGTCCGGGCAGTCTGGCTGGCGGTAGTGGTTGCGTTTATTAGTGCGCATCTTATCTGCACAGGAAGATATACTTAACTTTAGTCATTTTTTAACGCGTAATTTTTAATCTTTTGCCTTTAGATAGATCCATCAGACATAATTTTTTTATTGCAAGACGTTTTATTCGTTGTTAAATGGGTGCCATACGCAATTTTTTATTTAAAATAATTAAAATGTCATCGAAATAAGTGAAATTACATCAAAATGAGTCCGCTTAAAAGATAAGTAACTAATAACTTTATTACTTATATTATATTATCCTTTTTTAATACTTATATTAAATAATTAGTAAACTAATATTTTTAATAGATGCTTTCATATTTATTACACTTTTGGGTATTAATATGAATTTGATGATATGTATTTGGTTTTTATCAAGTTTACATTTAACGTCCTATTTGAGGTTCGTTGGGAAAAGGAGGCACCATGGTAGATTGTTGCAAAAAAATTGTAAATAGTAAAATGAATATTATATATAGTATAAGTAACACAGTGCAGATTACTTATCCTTCACGGGGACTCATGTTGATGGAATTTCACTTATTTCGATGATATTTTAATTATTTTGAAATAAAAATTGCATCTGGCACCTATTTAACAACGAAAAAAACGTCTTGCAATAAAAAATGTATGTCTGATGGATCTATCTAAAGGCAAAAAATTAAAAATTACGCGTTAAAAAATGACTTTAAATTAAGGATATTTTCCTGTGCAGATAAGATGCGCACTAATAAACGCAACCACTGCGGCCAGCCAGACAGCCCGGACTATAACCGAAATAGCAAGAGGAACAGCATATCAAAGAACCAACTATACTAAAATTCTCTCTTGTCAACGTCGCTACCTCCTATACGATTTAGTCTTAGTTATTTTAAAATATTACCGATGTGATATATTATGTATTATAATATAAAAACTTACAACAGAACAAAACATACAAAGAGAGTTATAATTGGGATTAGCGCTCGCTTTTAATACAACGTTAATTATGGTTTTAATTGAGGGTTCGCGAATAACATATTTTCCCATTTTCATGAACTGCACTCAACACGTACCATCAACACAACAGTTTATTTTACTGTATTGTGTGTATATTTTAAAATATAAAAATAAACAACGATCAAGTCAATTTTGATAACTACAAGGCCCAAGGTAACTACTATGTATTGTTGTTTTTTAATTTATCATCAACTAATAACGTATACTTAATGTGAATATTAATGAAATGGTAAAGCTTTTGTACGAAAAATAAGGAAAATATGGAGAGCCGTTACATTTAAAGTTATAAACTCAAAATCAAACACATATTAATATTTTGCTATTAGCATTCAAAAACCAAATCAATACCATCTTACGAGGCCGAGGTAAAAATGTGACTTGACTTAAGTTCATGAGTCCCCTAGCTTGGGCAGAGCCCCATAGTGCTCCGCCAAGTGTTCCTATCGAGAGCGTTTCTTTTAATTTCGCTCCATGTTTTCCTCATTTCCTTGGCCTGAGCTATGGCTGTCCACTGCCGAGTCTGTTTAGGACAACCATGTTTACGCTATCCGTAAAGCTTAAAAAAATACGATAGTGAATTTCACCTAAAATACAGGTTATTAAGCGACCTAGTTAAGCTAGTAAGGATCAAGTGTGATACTGGTACACTTAATCCTATGTATTAAGAGTAGATAGAGAGAGTAGTAAGAGAGAGTTTATTTTCTCACATATGTCAGTTATATAAATGTATTTTCTTTTATATAACTGACATATGTGAGAAAATAAACTCTTTTTTTCCAACTGTACTCGTATGCGTACAAAGGCTCGGGCGCTTCCTGTGTGAGGTAGAGGCCGCATCCGCCGGAAGTTCGTCCCCCTCTGTATGTAAAGCCTACTATTGTCTTGTTGGCCTGTATGTGATACAGCCGAATAAATATTTTTTTCAAGTTAACCTTAATAAAAAGGTACAGTTTTTGGAATGATGGTGAAAAGTAAATTTTAGTTTTGTCGTAGATAAGTATATAAGTCTGGTGAATTAAAAAAAAATTGTATAATGCGTTTTCAATAATATTTATATTTTATACAGTTTTCTTATATAAAACAGATTACTTATTACGAAATATATAGTGGTAAACGGTAACCTTTATTTGAATAAGTTTATTTAAACGTTATGTAAAGCATGCAAGAGCTAACTCGCAAAATATTTCTATAAAAATTGTTGTTGTTGTTGTTTGTATGTTAATATGGTTTAATTTGCAATTGAATATAAACAGCAACGGCATATTTCTTAATAATGTCGGCGCATGATATTAATATATTGTGTACCTTATTAAAATAAAGAATATATCATGACACAACGTGATGGAAATTTCGTTCGCGATTCCGACTCACACTTGGTTGATTATGTATATTTATAAATTCGAAAAAGGGAAATATAGTGTTGTTAGTTTTCTGTTAGCTACGAATAAAGAGTGTTATGTTTAAAAAATACACTTAGTATTAATTAATATAATATATACAACTTGTTTATTGTACGTTAATCCGTTAGTTCATTACTTTTTGCAGGTGAATTAAATGCATAGAATTGCCATCAAGTTGAACATCTCTCTCTGTTATTTATTAATTATAAAAAATATACCTATGATAATTCTATATGGCAATCAAAAATAGTATAATTTTCCATAAAAGTTTAATCTATATATAAAAAAATGAAACCCGTTTTCCTTAGTCACAGCATCACGCGCGAACGGCTGGACCGATTTCGATAATTATTTTTTTATAATATTCCTTGAAGTATGAGGATGGTTCTTATGAAGTGAAATCGTAAACATGTACCACGGGCGAAGCCGGGGCGGATCACTAGTTGTCAATAAACTCAAACACAAATCAATAAAAAAAAACAATAAATTTATAAAGGGACTATATTAGAAATGTAAGTATCCCAAATTTCTCAATGTTTATATAATACATGTGAAAATCAATTACAATGTATAATTCGACCATAACATTGTAAGTACTAGAAGTGAAGCAAGTATTTAGCCGCTAGCCGCTAGCGTATCGCTCGCTCGCGTAACTTGATCCGAAGCTGGCGAACTCCCGAAGGAACCACGGCAAGCGATAAAAGCGTCATGCATAATGTACGGCCGTCCGAAATCGAAAAATTAAAGTCCCGCCATCTGCCGGTCGAGGCCGGGTAATTACGTGAAGGGTTGTTCTTGTTTTGACGTATCCGTCGGTTTGCACATTGCCGGGATATGATCTTCGCTAATTGCGCTCATGCTCAACATATATCATCACTGCCCTCCCCGTGGACCTGCGGAAACCCTTTTAAAATCCCGTTTTTGTGCTTCCATTGTTAATTGAGTATATGAATAATAATATTTATATTAATGGACTACTAAAATGGTCTTCAGTTACGTTCTCGTTCGGTGGAAGAGATAATGGAACGGAGTTAATTTGCCGATAACGATTATTCAAGTTATTTTAAACGATATCATGCGAGTTTTCAAGTGAACAGCGATGCAGAAATATTGCTGTTATGTTTGAGTTGTTGATTTTGAAGTGAAACTTTTTAGGCACGTTGAGAGTAAAATTTCAAGGTCGCGTCAAGGCAATACCGTCACGTCATGGAGTAAGGTGACGATTTTGGTTAATCTTTGAATGTTGCCAAAGATTTTGCACTTTTCTCTTTTTTGTATTTTAAACTTATTAGCTTCCAGTCAATGACCAGGTAAGTAGATAACAATTATAATACCTACTGGATTTATAAGTTATGCCGTATGGCTTTATAAACATTAGACTGGAACACTAAACGGAAAATTTTTCGTTTTATATGAAAATATGTTCAAATTATTTAATCTGTGACCTATACCTATTTGTATTATAAAACTATTTTTAACTAAATTAACTGAGTGTTAACAAGAGAAAATAACCATTCGAGAGTGGAAATACAATTTAGTTGTTGTTAGAAATAGACTTAAATGGTTTACTTAATTATAATAGACGTGTGCTCTTGTAGTAATTTAACTAAACTTAAAATCAATTAGCTAGACACCTAGGGGCCTAAAATGTAAGGAATTTAATATCCGTTGTTCGTACCTTTAGGTTTTTTTCGAAAGCAGAATTATCTGGCGCACAGCTTTCATAGCAGAAATAGCGAAACGGGTGACTTTGATATAATATATGTCTACCATTTCAGTGCAATCTAACTATGGGTATATCTGTGCTGTAGGTAGCTTGGTAACTCTATATAAAATACTGTTTTTAAGTCTAGGAGAAAAGCTTGTTGATGCTATGTAGTGTGCATTCGGACTTAGTGTTACCAATATTGATATGTGTTGACTAATCGACTTATCGTTTCAGGAAATGTTCGATACAATTAATTAATTAGTCAGTTCATGGGGCTTATAATCATGTTGAATATTACGAGAACTTACAGTTACATCGAATGCAATTAATATTTAAAGTAACTCAGTTAAATGTTTGAAAATAATTAATGTAGTAGGTATGGACTTAAAGATATTTTTTAACATATTGTTGAGTTGTAAAGTTAAGATGCTGTTATTTAATTTTGTAATATTAGGTTAGTGGACCGAAAAAATAATTTAACTATTGTCTTAAAAACGTAAAATATAATATTCTTTATTTTTATATAAATGGAAATAAAGGCGATATATAAACTTTAATAGTCATACTTCTATTTGTCTCTGTAAACCTGAGATGCCTCTGCCAAATGACCCCCGACACGACAATATCGTGTCGACCGCATATGACGACCGGCGTCCGTCTGATATCTAATAAGCATAATGAAGGGCTGTGCCAATCGCTTCACGGGCGATCCGTCAATCTTTCCGAGTTAGAAGCGTGAAAAGGTAACAGACACGAGAAGTGAATGGACCAATTAAATAATTCAGTTAATCGTGAAGCCGCCGGCGGCGACGTAAACATGCGTGAGAGGGACGACGTGTTGCCGGAGGAGGGCTCGTGGAGGGGCGAGGGCGTGGCCCGTGACGTCATGCGGCACCCGACTCAGTCGGTTATCACCCGGCGAATAGAGCGGTCGTGGCGACGCGTCGCCGTTTTCAACCCCAAAGTACGAGAAAGTCGCCAAAATTTTCGACCGGCAGTATCACTCACCTTCCAAGGTGCTGAAGTTGGAGGACGACCCGTGGGGGTCATGTGCCATGTACTCGCCGGAGAAGATGAAGTCCGGCGGGGGTCTCATGGCGCCCCCGGGCTGCTTCCCGGGTCGGTACAGTCCCACGTACCGCAGCACCGACCCGCGCCGCTGCGTGCCCAACCCCTCGGTGAGTCCATTCTGCTTCTCTTCCATGACCTTCCCGCGTCGATAGATCGTCCAAATACTCAGTACATTGACACTTAGGCTCAGCTCCGACAGGAGTCGACATAAACAACTTTTAAACACATTACAAATACACAAACTAATCCCTTCCTTTTCAGGTTATTCGCTGTGCGTTTATGTCTAATGTATGCTTGCTGCTTATGCGACTTTTGGAGCTCCATTTACCTCGTGCCTTGTGATGCGAATTATTAATTTCTGATTGCATAATTTTCAAAGTTTAATAGCTCACAGAAAATTCAAACAATATAGTACCTACTATCAAAAAATGTTGATACTAAATATTAAACTGAAATGACATTAAAAAAAATTTCAAATTTAAATTAGGTACATCAATATTTTTAATAAGACATATTAAAATGAATAAAAAATATATTTGTCTAGAACAACTATAAAGTAACGTACTGGAAAAAAAATGTTTTAAATTATTATTACAGGTTAATTAATTGAATGTTTAATTCATGCGTTTACATAAATAACAGTTCTAAATATTACCATTTACTAACCAGGCTTATCGTTTTGTAAATTTTAAAATTTAAATTGGTAAAACTTGGTCGGCCGACGGCGGCGGAGAACCCGTCGTTAAATCCCGTCGGCCGCCGCTCCTATTGGAGTTAAATTACTTTCTTCACCTCTGAAGGAAATAAAATTTTATTTCAGTGATTCCGGACTTGATACGCATATCTATAAAATGTTTTGCAGCGTTATACAAACTGGATATTGTTTTATTTTTACATAAATGTGCATTAAATTTTTTTAAATGTAAATAAATATTGAAACTGGAAATATACTGTCGTTTTAAAAGTGTATAAATAATTTTCGGGTTTAAATAAAAAGGCCTTATTAATTTCCACAGATTAAATATGTATTAAATTTAAACAAAATATATTGTAGTATTTGAATAAATAGTTTAAACTTTACAGCTACGGATTAGAGTTATTGTGAATAGATGTCTACGCTCGTAGACGCGCCTACAAGCGTAGCCATTGGAAGTCTACACATCCGATGCGTAATGCGCGTAGCGGGTCTACAGAATTAATTTAGTTACGGGCAAATATAATTAAATAAAATGTTGTTATTATCGTTAAAAAACGATATAAATATTCGGAAATTAATAATCTTTTGTCATTCAAACAGTTTAAAGAAAAAACACAAATATAAACACAAAACTCACGGATAATTTAAAATAAGAAAATAAATATTCAATACAGTTTTCCAATGCACAAATAGCATTGAAAGTTATGCATTCAGATATTTGTATGATGTTAATAAATTTTTATTTTAGGTGATCTTGGAAAACTCGTGATTATGACCCTGGTTCTGCAAAACAACGTATTTATTATTATGTTTATTTAAAGTTATGTATTTCAGATTTTTATTATTAATAACTGTGTCCTTTTTTATACATTTCACCACAATTACACACACACACACACATTATGACACAATTAAAATATTTCAGCCATAATTCAAGTTATAGTATTATAAATTAAAAAAAATGATGTATTTAATTCAAAAATAAAATAAAAAACTAGCTAAACCGTATTAAATATTTCTTTAATAATTATTATTTTTAATAGCTTCTAACATTATCTCTTTAAGCACGATTTTTCACAACGATGACAAAGTATATAAAGTCGAGTCATTAAATATTAACGTGAACATGCTTCCTGTTTTGATTGCTACTTAAAACGTTAAAGGACACTAAAAATATCTGTATAAAGTCTCATTGTTTTATAAAATATTATATTTGTACTAAAATTTTAACGAACTCTTAAAATTTTAGTTGAGGAACAAAACTTTAGGTATGAACTTATTATTTTCTGAATTACCATTTAGTTACTTATCACTACATAGTATAAAGCAAAGTCGCTTTCTCTGTCCCTATGTCCCTATGTATGCTGAATCTTTAAAAACTACACAACGGATTTTGATGCGGTTTTCTTTAATAGATAGAGTTATTCAAGGGGAAGGTATATAATTTATTAGGTTTTAGACAAAGCGGGCGAAGCCGCGAGCGGAAAGCTAGTACGGTAATAATTTCGGGAAATATTTAAGTATGTACTTTTTTTATCTTAATCACTATTTAATTATTCATTTAATATTTAATTATTCTACCGTCCGTAGAGGCTGATGAAGAAAATTGCATAAATCAGGTTTTCTTTCGCAAACTTTCATTCTTTCAAAATTTGTCCTTAGAAGTTATAAAAGAAAATAAACGCCAACATAATTCTCGTTCAACATAATAATGCTCTTTCATTATAAAAATGACAAATAATTGCGATTCAAATTGTCATTCATTTATTATTTATTTTCCTAATTATGTGATAATAATTAAAAAAAAACATGGATGGACTTTTGTAGGTTTGTTTTATTAAAGTTGACATAGATAATATTAATAATTTTCAACATGGTTCACAATGGTAGAAGAAAAGGACCATCAACCATCACTAATGAGAAAAAATCTAAATAAAATTGATGCAATATTTCTTCTAGATATATTAGATTAGTTGCTTGATTTTTCGTCTGATTTAAAATAAAATTTTCATCTTTCCATAGCTGTACAAAAAACATATATACCAATATTTAGTACACTAAAGGAGAAATGCGGATTATTTTAATTTGTTATCATAAAGCCAAAAATATTTATCAAATTCGTTTTACAAATAATGATTATAGTTAGGCACATATGAGATAATTCTTAATAAATCTAATAGTTATTCAACTATTCTATTAAATATTTCTTATTTTATAAAACTAGGCAAGTTTTTTCATATTATCGTATTAGTGATACATACCAATATTTTATTATTCATTGAATGTTATCCATAAATTTAATACGCAATACATTAAATGTTCAATCTTTGCAAAGGCTCTTGAGATATCACGGGAAATTTATTTTATTGTTTCTTTTACATATATAATGAAGTTTTTTAATTACCACTGAGACGCAAAGATTATTATAATAAAAAGGGGATTAATTCTATTTGTCATTATCCGAAGTAAATTTCAGTATGTTTTTATAATTGGTATTTAATAAAGATTATCCTTCATCCTTGTTTCTAATCCACTTCATAATTAATTAAATAGTGATTAAGATAACTTTCTCTAAAAAAAAGTAATATCCTATATGCATTTTAATATTTTCCGTAAGTCAAAGATTATGAGAGTAATTTTTAGTCGTAGTATAAATGATATTGGTATATACGAACAAATACAGTTCATCGCTCATAACTTATATAAATATTACAATAAAAATCAATTAAATTGTTATGCTAACTTTGCTTTCAATTGTTGTGATTGTATAAATAATGACATTGTAAGTTGAAACAAGATTTAAATTATGATGTATTTTTGAACGCAGGTTTAGAGGATAAAAAAGGAAAATAAATAATGTAAACGAAACGATGAATATAAAAATGGTTATGGAATAAATTTTATAAACTAAAATATAAATGATAATTGTGAATAAAATACATAATATTATAAATGTTAAAATCATTACATTATGAAACCGTGAATTTAAGCAAAATATAAACATGATTCAACATAGGAAAGAGTAAAAATTACCCACCTAAAGGTTACCGAAATTTTGAGCAAAAAGTGTATGTAATAAGCGTAAATTATTGATTGTACTAGTTTAAATTAAAATTAAATTAAATTAAATTTATTTATTTTTCTCATCACAAATGCACAATCAACACATACATTGTTAATCTATATATCTTAACACTAACATTTGTGAGAGACTGGTGCCTGCGATAAGTATAAAATACTTGTGTTAACTGTTACGGGTCACCAGGCCCCCAAGCATTAACAATCACATCTATAAGATAAACAATGAGCGTGAACATGAAATAAGAAAGAATTAATCGTAACTAAAGTTAAATGAAAAATTAAAATCGAAAAATTACCAATGGACATATTATAAATTATTATAGATGAGGTGAAAGGTTAAAGTGAATTGATATACTTTGTGTGTAATGTGTTTGTGTATGCGTGTGTGTATGTGTGTGTGTGTGTGAGTGTGAGTGTGTGAGCGCGTGTATGTGTGTGTGTGTGAGTGAGAGATTGAGGGTAGGTGTGTTTTTGCGATAGAGTATGTGCGTTTCAGTTTCTCTACTTACCGAATTGAATGAATAAAATTTCCTGAGTTTGATAGTCTAATTTTTTGAGCCATTTACATACCGACGTCTTACACCTTAATGTACTAAGAGAGTATATTGAAATGGACTTATTGATTTTATTGTATAAAAATTCCCCGAGAAAATAGTAAAATCTATGTGATAGACAAGTATTAAAAGAGTTGTTTTTACAAATAATATCATTTCTACGCTTGTCCCTATTGAAATTCGGATCATATTTTATTTGTGCATGTTGCCTATTATTATAATAGATAAGATAAAAGTCTGTCTGACAGTTAGTTTAAATATAAGATTAATAGAACACATTCTTCAATTCACGTTTTATACTTATTTTCAAATACATGAATAATTTATTATAGATAGTAATAACTAATTTAAAATTTTACTTAACTATATTTATAACTATATAATAATTATTCAGAAGTATCAAGTATTTTACTTTTATTTTTTTTGTCTGTGTAAAAAGAGTTTTTTTAAGATGTTTCAAAATATATAGAACATAGGAGGCCCTTAATAATGATGTATTGTATCTAAAGTTCCTTTACCTTTGTTAAATGTGTTGTTAATTATTAAACAAATGAAAATATGAGTTTTAAAATTTATTTTGCGTTTGTATTACAAAAAGGTTCGTAAAGTTCGTAATCCATCTTGAAACTTTTTCTATTTCAGTGCCTGAAAAATTTCTGAGTCACAAAGGTAATACATAATTGATTTAGATGGGCAATATAATTGTTATTTAGTCCTACTAAGTTATTGTGTATATATATTGTCGAATATTAATTAAAATATACATTTACCTTACATTCTAAAATAATTGATTAATCAAAATGTAAAGTTTTCCAAATTTTGTTTTTCAATCGTTGTTTATTATTAATTATACGCCTGTTTAAAATGAATTATATAATCTATGTTTATGAAACTCATTGAACAATCCATAAGATAATGCAGTAGATATCAACTTAAAACTAAAGATACACATATTTTTTATATTTAATCATACTAAAAAAACTTTGAAAACGCTCATAAGAAATCAATAGTTTTCTAGACATATGACGCAAAAAAACCCCTCTTGTATATAAAAGAAAAACCTCCAATTAGACACACGTCTTAGGTACCTCACAAAATACCAGAAATAGTTTATGTAAAATGACTTAAACACAGAAAATATACTCGAATGTAATTTCATCCACATAAGTAGGTACAAATAGAACGAAGAAAGGAGCTATTATAGGGTATTATGTCGTATAGGTATTGTATTTATGTAGTCTAGAATACGTCGATTAACGTCGCGATCCGCAATTATTACCGAGTCTAATTTCAATTGTCTCTAATCTCTATAATATGTAAATGTTCAGGGGTTAGCTTATAAAGACAATTAACGTCACTTTTAGATGGTAAATACGTACATAAAAAATGAAGTTCCGCCTATAATGAAGTATTTTATGTGGAACTAGTTAAATCAACTGTTTTTTCGAATTAGTAGACATTATACTTTTTATTTGTGATGACCTCCTCCAATCATATTAGTAGAAGAACAAAAAATATAGTAGTACGAATACGTGTGCAACTATTTAATAATAATAATAATAATAATAATCATTTATTTCAGATTCATCCTAAGATTACATCC
>CAJQZM010031032.1:19002-45025 GCA_907164665.1 Colias nastes | reverse complement strand
TCGTGGTCGCCGTCGTCGTTGGCAGGGTGAACAAATCCTTAGCAAAATATCATACGCTTATGACAATTAGTATCCATAGCGGATTCTATTCCTTTGCGTTTTGACGTTTGTCTAAGCGCTCAGGTAAGGTAGGTAAGGTAAGAGGTATTTCTAAACGTTCCTATAAACAAAACAAACAAATTAAAATACTTTCATAAAATCCCTAAGTGCATAGTCAAGACTTGAAACTAAATATGTAGTTGAGTTCTGTCTTCACTCTTACTAAATGTAGGTAATTAAAACAAAAGATTTAACGTTGACTTTCACCCTGTTCTTTTTAATCAACATCAAAGTTAGATCAAATTTGATGTATGAATTGATTATTTAAATAACAATAAGTTGTTAAAGTTTCCGAAACACTCTCATACGTTCAGCGGTGTTCCGTTGTCCAATAGATAGTTCATTAGGCAGTCTCAGTGAAGTAGGTAAGCTTGTCGGAGTGGCGGCCGACTGTACCAGTAACTGGCGGTTTCAGTAAATTATTAATATTACTGGATTTATTCCGTGATTTAAATCCGCGTCTCTATAGTATTTTGGTTTATGATTGCATATCAGATTGTGCGATCAAGTTGTTGATTTAACTTTTATTTTAATGTAATACTTATTATTATTTGGTTTAAATAATATATCTTTTTTAATATATCACTCCTGTGAAAATAATATATATTATTTAAAGACTTACAACTACAACTTACAACTTTAATTTTACGTTAAAAACTAAACTTAATTATTTTAAGTTAAGTAAAATTGAAATATTTTTACATTAAAAATATCTATACTAAAATAACGCCATACCATTTTGCCATTTTTAACCATACCTACTACGAGCAAATAAATGTGTTTTAAAGTGGATAATAAACGTACGTACAAACATAATAGAAACATTAAAGTGAATGCCAAAAGCTTAAAAGTAAATTTAAGGTGTCATCAAGATCATGTTATGGCGACTCGTAATTTGAGATGCGCCAAGTGTTGGCGAGCAAACGGCAACGCTTAAACTTTTCCTCTATAGAGTAGTTCCCAAAACCTGTTAAGCTTCAAGACTCTGATATTTTAATAACTGAGAGCGCGACGGCGCTGCTTCGTAAACTTGAAATTAACTTGGTGCCCACGGGAGAAATATGCACTATGCTATGAATACGGGTTCTGCTTCTATTGTTACGCGCTGTAACAAGGTTCCACGTAGGTACCTACCTGCGATAGATACTCGCCTACTCTCTTGGGCTTTACACTGCGCTACGCGGTACATATTATAGGCTGTATAGGCTAGAAAATAGTTATACAATTTAAAATCGTAAATGTTGAATCAATTTAGATAGAGGGCAACATCTTTTTTTTAATAAAAATCTTTTACACTTCACTCTCCGCAGACGAAATCAAATATGATAATAAATATGAAACCGTAGAGAATATTTCAGAACGCGGGAATCACGCCGCTGTGGTTCGGTTGCATATTATCATATCTACATTTTACGGTTAAATTTACGCGTGCTATCATTTTTACGAGTAGCCCGTGGGAGCTCATAATCTGTCAGCCGGCTCGCTTTCAAGAAACGATAGATTCGATTACAGGCCGTTTCATTTCTGTATCGATAACTCGCAGGCAGGGAATGTTTGTAAATTATAGCATAGACTTCAGCTCAACCGATAATGATAGGCACACTTTATAGAAGACGATTTCAAAGTTGTAGTTTTGTAATATTTCCTTCTGATTTAATAGTGAATTTTTTAGTAATCTCAGTAATTTTATTTTATCGTGACTATTTGAAGCTACACAGTAGAATATATTTTAAAAAAGTCCAATTACGATCTGTGTTTTAACGAATAATAAAAAATTAGGTATTTATGATCCATACAAATGAATTGTTATTCATTATATTCATATTTCGACAACTAGTTACAAATGTATTTGAAAACATATTTGTGCAATAAAAAGCAACCCTTTTGAGTTTACTAGGAGTATCGATTCATGCCGTGGTTGTAGTAAATTGGCGGTGTCATTTTGGGTTATTATTGTCGTTGTTTTACTTGTCCCGGTGCCACATGCTGGTTCTCACGGGCGGTCACGTAGTCCTAGCTAGGAAAACGTTTACTAGATACATGTGCATTACTAATTATAATTAATTACTCCTGTTACGAACACACCGTCATGTGATATCACAACTGTGTTTGCTAGTTTGTGCTTTATTCGTTACAGTTTTATAAGACTTTCGATATTTTACTATGTAATTTGTTTGAACCAATTTCAATGTGATATCTACTATGTTGTGATATCAATAAGTGGAGCATAAAAGGCCTTGTTACAGCTTTAATTCGAAATATTTTTTCAAATAACATTCAATAATACCTACGCTACGAGCGTGAACGAAGAAAATACTGAAAATAATACATAAAATGTACCTAATTATTGTTTATAGTCTTTTTAGTTTTGTTTGTATTTATGTTAAAGCTTTATGAAAACGTTGGTTGTGGATAATAAGACATGTGGAAAATTCTAGGCCAGAAAACTAAAGAATATCTACATAATGTTTTTAATATATTAACAAAATAAGTCTACGTATTTTAACGGAAGCTGCCAGCAATACCTAAATAGGAACGTCATAAGCTCACACTTCACTGTAAATTACAGTAATCCAAAAGTAATAATGCGCATAGAAATCTTCGTCACTGTTCGGCAACTGTCATATTCCCGGAGCGTCCGAAGATGATATCTATATAGAGTGGTTAAATGCATTTTCTTCATGCATAATTTAGTCAAATTATATGTTTTGTGCTAAAAGAGATTAATATGTATTTGTAAGTAACGATTTTGTTTCGATAATTCCTTGTAAGTAAATTAGCGAGTATAACCCCACGATTGCGAATATATCTTTGTTGGATTGATTTACTTGGAAAATTTTATAGTACTTTTAAAGTGTCTTACTGAAACTGGTGTAATGATGGAAGAAAAGAAGGTTAAATAACACAAAATTTATATTGTATAAAATATGGTTTTCAAACACAGGTTTATATATTTAAACCATATAAATCTAATCATTAAAATCTCAGTTCAAAAGTATTTACAGTGATCATTCTTCAATATTATGACAATTACAAAAAAATAAAAATAAAAACAATCAAAATCAGGGATTATCTTTATTTCTGACATTTTACGTACATCGGAACTTTCATTATGCTCTTCTTCATTTTCACTTTCCCTACTGCCATCACCTGTGTAAATCATTTCATCGATTAATTCAATTCACCTTTAAAAACAAAACCAAGAGGCAAGAAGGGTATGTAATAGCAGCTCTATATAATTCCACACAGAGAGAACACGTGCAATCACCACCAATATTTAAAGACGACTGACGTATTTTTGAGTTTTTTGACTGACAGGCTACCGTCACCTACCGCCCGATTTGTTTTTGATTGTGTATGACCGTGAATTGACTTCTATTTCTTTTGAACAAGGTGTAAAATGCAAGTGCGTTGTTTAGGGCTCTTACGATTCAATGATTCGAGTGTCTTCGGAAATACGACAATTAGCGAAGATTTGCATGCGCATTATTACTTTTGGATTACTGTACTTGGTCGAAGATATCTTCTTGGTAGATCACTAATCCTACACTACTACCTACTTGTATTACATCTCGTACATACTTTCAACTTATAATATATTTAAAGTAAATATATTATCTGAGACAAGATAGAAAATGTTTAAAATAGACACAAAGTTTTAAGCTGCATCGATTATAGCAGCGCTGAGTAAAATAGAACCTTTATATCTCCACCCTCTGGCTATGTACTTTCAGGGGCTACAGGCTTTTCCTTATGTCGATCGTCAACCCTTCAATACAGAGATCATACGAAAAGAAACCTTATGAACAACATCTTAAGACTTCCTTTGTAAATATAACAGCATTTATGTAATGTTTGTCTTCTAAAATCCGAAGATTATATCGTCGATTACTTAAAATTAGAACAATAATAAATGTTAAAATAAACACGTTAAAAATGAAGCTAGAATAATAGGTTATTTGTAATAAAATCAGAAGCTTGAAAATTATCAAAGTAGGTACCTAAATTTCAATATTAGTCCTTCGATTTGCTGGTATTAAGCGGCCTGTAATCTAGTATACTTAATTACTGTGTAATTTAAACGCTGCTCGTATAATAACAGTAATGACATGATACGTAGAGCTATCATTGCATTAAGTTTGTATGCATTTGTTCAAATCACGGCGCGTCGGTTAGTGAACCATGCTATTTAATTATTCTTAAAGATTGAACCCTCATTGAACCTATATGGGACTTTTACTCGTAGGTATAACTCGTCGTTACAAACTTTGACGTGTATTCGCTGATATTTTTATAAACATAAAAGGTACATTATCATTTTATAGGTAGGTAGTTGGCTTCCTATCAACGATGATATTTCGGCACAAAAATAACGACAAGTTTAATAAAATACACATTAAAATTATTTCGCAGAGCACAGATTGTGTTTGTGATAAAATATTGAATCATTTTAATGCACTTATTCAGCCCTCGGCACTTGTGGATGCGAAGGTGCGATTAAAACTCATTGAGTGGTTGTAATTAGACACACGTGCTTCTGTGGGCACTCGCTCGGTGTTTGGGGACACTGCTTCCGGTGTAAGGCACGCGATTTCACCAGTCTCTGACAGTTGTCACCAACATTCGTGCATTACACTTTTGTATTAAAAAAAAGTTAAAGATTTACGTCAATCCGAAAATCACGGTAAAAATTTTGTCAATTCTTTTTTTGTAGTTTAGAAAATCATAAATCAGAGTGGTTTATGATTTCAGAATTGAATAAATAAAAATCTAAATATGTGGAGAACTGAAGTATTTATGAATTTTGTACACAATAAATAAATTACGTAATAAGTTAACTGTGATAATATCTTATTCATCCTAAATTCGAACCGCGAACTCTCGATCGTCGGAGAGTAAACTTCAAACGACAGTATGTCAATAAAGCCAATAAACTCGTCGAAACTTTCTTAAGTAGGAACCGAACACAATTTATCGATTTGAGAAGGCCTCTGCTACCCTATACGTCACTTTACAACAGATATTGATAGTCGGTGACAGCAACCTTACTGACGTCCCCTACATCAGCTTATCCTGCTAAATTTGTAGGCGTTAAATTTTGGGGAAGCGTCAATTTCAACCTTAACTCGATACAATTAGAAGCAGCTTTTATTTTCACCACCGAATACCAAGTTTGTACAGTCAAGAAAAACTTACACGACATCTGGTAAAGTATTTTCTTTGATAAAACGTGCTGAGGTTTTCCCGATCGTAAGCTTAGGTGCGTTTATTTTTTCTCTCACTCAAATATCTTCTTTTCATAAATGTCGGGGCTCGATTCGGTCATGAGATTTGGCTTAAACCCACTTTTATTATTCTGCAGATGCGGATTGTTCGATTGAGAGTGAAAGTTTATCTGGGTTGCATATTGGTTTATGTGGTTAAATTGACAAGCGCGGACACAGCGCACCTAAAACTGAGTAATATTTTTGGTACAATATGTATTTAATTTCAATGAATTGAATGATAATATAATGCGATAGAATCAAAGGTTCAATTAAGCAATTTCAAATTAATTTATGGAAGTTGTATTGCATTATTAATAATGTATCTATATAAATTTTCCAAAGGTTGGTCATCGCTGAATAAAATTACGTACACCGGAACGGAAGTTTATAGTTAAGCAAGATGGCGGCCGGTGGGTCACGTGACCGCGGGATTCACCCCGGCTTCCGGCGCTCATTCACAAACATGTCAAGTGTATTGCGGGTAGTTAGATAATTATCGGCGTCATTACTTCAACCCCTAATGTTTTTATGAGTATTGTATTATAGCGGTGCATCTGTTATGATTTTACTGTTACGTGTAATCTGTGTACTGTGTCGTGCAAGCGGAAATTATTTTCACTTGAACTCATTATTGTGATTACAAAATTTCAATCTTTTTTATTTACAATTTGTGAAAGCGTTTTTTGTTGTTATAACATAAGGATTGTTTGAAGTTTACTTTTATTGTGTTGAAAGGTAGATATACCATGTTTTGAAAAAGCTTTCAACTATTTATTGAAGTTAACAAAAAAAAATCTAAAAAGTACCTAACTGAGAAAATAGAGCAGCGAAACATAAACCCAAAATACCATACCAAACCCTAAATAAAATATATTAAAAACGTAGTTATACCAAAACCAAAATGAATAATTCCGTTCCATCCGTTTCAAATATAAAATCAAATTGGCGTATCGAAAGACAATAATTGTATAAAATGAATCACCATTACATTTGACCAGTGGCCCCTGTCCCTCAAAGGGCACAATAAAAAGCCGCCAAAACGTTGTGCGTTTGGCTGTCAGTCCGTCTGTGTCAATCAATTAGACTGGCGTAGAGCGCACTCTGGTACGCAGCGTCAAATCTGAGACCCCGCCCTATATTGATCAGGCCCGCCCCGTTGCGCTGAAATTCGTGGAGCGCTTTGCCGGTTGCCCCTAATCACTCTTTCGTGAGCTCTCTTGCTATGTTCTTCAGAGGCACACACTGGAACTATTTTTCACATCACAGTGTGCTGCTTTTAAACTCGTAGTAGGTACCATTCAAATAACTAAACGGATGATTGTTTTTTTTTATAAGCAACAACGTAAATAATTAATATAGTGTAAAGTTTATTTTTGTTAAATGTTACTTTTTGATAAATTATAAATAATTTATTTATTTTTAGTGATGGAAACTGATACAATTTTGTCAATTTTATACAGTAGAGTCTTTGTAGAGAGATTTTGTAGAGTCGTTTTTCGTTACCCACTTTATGAAATCCTATTTCAATAAAACACGCTTGTTACACATTTCTAAATATAATTTATTGTTTACAAATTTAAATAATAATGCAGACGATTTTTATACGCAATAAGCTACCTACTTAAATAGTAGCACTTACGATATGATACATAGTAGGTATATCCGCTTATTAAAAAAGTTAGTTGTATAAAAAATATCAAAATTATTCATGAACATTTTTTATAAATATTTTATATTAAATAAGTAATATACCATTCCGGTCGTGGCAGGAAGTAAGTGCCTTAAGATCACTTTAAGGAAAATCGTCTAGCTTCTTGCTCCGAGTGTATCCTATTCCCCCCTCCCTTTGTTTATGATCACACTCTTAATGGACTTTTATTATTGTTAGTGGTTGTTCCGGAGAAGCTACTTAAGGGATATCCGCTAATTTCTGGTCTCGCTTAAGTGAATAAGGAAGCGGTTACATCTGCACCTTAAAATCTTGCCTTCCCTAGAACCCATTGACAATAACAATTAACGTTTTACGGTTATTGTTACAGCCGAGCTAATGCGGCGTATTATTCGGTTTTATACCTTCCAGTAAGGGATATTTAGAGTAACGTGTATATTTTTTGATCGTATCAATTACCGCGCGGAGGCGGCGGCTTAATTTGCCTATCGGAGGCCTTCGCTCATTACTGCTGTTAGAGAGTTGTTCAAATCATGATTACAAACAGTAATTTTGTATGTTTGCGTTACATGTGGTTTGTTTGAAGTGTCCGTTGGGCGGTGATGTTAATTCAACTGATTAAAACAGCCAATCGGAATATCAAATTAGTTGATGGAAAACTGAAAAATATTAGATATTTTTAATGAATTATAAGCAGAATAGTACGTCAATATTATATAGATAGTTATTTAATCATATGTATTTGTAACATCTACTACTACATCTACTTATCATTGCGTATTTACAGTAAAATTTAATGTACATACCTGTAATACATACATGGTAATTATAATTTATAATTAACAAAAAATAAGTATTTTTAAATAGGTACTAACCAGTATTTACTATCATTATTTTTATTAGTAGGAATATGATAACATGAACAGGTATAATGATTTTTTTGATTTAGTAAATGAAAGATTGATGAGGTCTTTAAAAAAAAAAACAAAAACATTTTGTTAATTATTATTTTTGTTTTGTTCTAAATTTGGATCACTTGGCGGCTTCTAGTGTTCAATTATTTCGTTTAATTATAAAAAAGTATGTACTTCATTTAATTGGATTTATAGTATTTTACTTAGGTATGTATTTAATGTTCCATGTTACTGATCTCTATTGGCTTTAAAATTGGTAAAGTTAAAACGTTGGCTAATTTCAGAATAACTATCGTAAGTTCATATTAAGTAATAGACTAAAGCCTAACCGATAATATGATGACTTTTATGATATAAGAAACTCAATAACTTTGTTAATTATCGCCCGTTTAACAAATTGTTCGTGCTCTACATTGCGACAGTTAAAGATTAACGAAAAATATAGAATAAAAATAATTACAGTTCCTCGTTAAATACGTTAATATCAAAGCAGTTCTGAAATAACAAGTGTGCCCATAAGTGTTTAAATGTACTAAAAGGCTTTACTGAGGGCTGTCGATAGAGTGCACCCCAATTATCAATTCACAAAATCCAGCTCACATTCGAGTCTTTTACAGGGCCCCTCCGATCCCCCTAAGCCCCGATGACGCCCCCAAACGACTCCTCTTCGAAACATTAAATACAATATCTTTAAATTGCTTCTAAGTACCGCCACCCTCATTGGGTATTTTTATCGTCATTACCATAATCTTTGCCTAGTCGTCTCATTCGTACTTTAATCATCGTCTATTCCCCTCTCGCTCTCATAAAGCCTTAAAACTCTCCGACAAATTTAAGGCTCATTCTCTCATGATTTAAGCAAGATTGTTCGGAGTTCGTCGGCACTTGAGATGCGATTAAGTACGTGTAATTGTGGGAATTGAGCGCGAGTACCTACTTACCGCTTTAAGCGAACATTTTTGTGCCGATGAAGTGTGAAGGGGTTCAGGTGGTCGCGATAATTTCCGAACGTAAAATATACATGTGTGATATGAAAATTGGCCGTAACTATTGTAACTTAACTATCGCACTAATTGTTTAGGTCTTCATATTATGTAGGTAAAGATACATAATAACACATAACTGTTTTAATTGCATAAGTAGATCGAGCTGTATAATAAAATATTTCTTATTATGTAAAATATAAATGTCTAGAAGATAATCATGCTCCATTCTGTATTCAAATTGTTTCGTTTATGTCCTTTACTTTCTGACATTTCCTTTCTGACATTTAACTGGTCTAGTTCTAAAAGAATTGTGTATAAGTGTTGCCTTGCAATTTGCGATCACTGGGTATAAAATAGTAGGTAACGTGAATTACATGAATGGTGGTTTTGTCCTAGATACGGTAATGAGTACTTACCCTTTGTATCGTGAAATACTTGAAAATTATTATGTTAAATCAATTAATTATTCATTGAACGAACTGCGCTTTTTCCATCTTGTTCTATTATTATCATTTTTTTTTAATGTACAATCGGCCGTATATTTTCATATTAAATTGAATTACCTATACGAATAGCGCCCTATAGCTCTAAGCCATCTCTACCAGGCAACCTTCAATATTAAATACGTATATCATCCACTGATACACTAAGATAAAGAGCTACAATTATTAAAGCAAACATTAATTAATAATGCTTCACTTTTAAGTTTTAAACAATTTTTTTTATTGGGAAATCAACCACAGGAAATCTTGTTATCAATTTGTCTATTTAATTTTGAAATTATAATCTCATCTTCTTAAAATCGGTAAGACAGTGCACAAATTACCATGTACATACTGTACATACATAACATATTTATATCCATACAACACGTCTTCCATTACTGTCATTTTCCATTTCGCCATTAGCACTGTAGGTGCTAACTTCGTTGAACGCCGAAATATACTTAACGGAAGACAGCATTGTCGCAGCACTCAAAATTATCCGAAAACAAACGTTCAGTATTAAAAGTTTTGAGCGATCTCGCAGGGTAGTGGGTGGAAAGGGCCGACCCACCCTTATTTAGTCACGCCATTTAACAGGCGCGGCAAAGGGCTAAGAATTAATTATTAATACGACTAGGAGTGGAGTCGTGCGGAAGATGTCAGAGCCATCTCAGGTCGCCTATATTTTCAACGTTTTTGAAATTGTGTAATTATGTACGTTGTTTACGGAATTATTATAATGTACACTTGAAAAGGTATATTAATTATATAATTTTTAACAAAAACTTATATAAACGTACTGTATGTTTATGTAACTGCTATAAAAATATTTATATAACTAAGAATAATGAGTAGTTAAGCGGGAGTCGTTATTTTTGGTAAATTTAAAAGCACACAAAGCGAGACTTTATTTTTGAAAACAATTTTTTAAATATGTATTGGGACAAATATAAAAAATAATTGTTAATCACATTTTCATTTACCTAATATTTTTCTTACGGAACAAGACGTTGGTACATGTCGCATTGAGGTTTAGAATTTTCATGAAACATGAAACATGAAACAAATCGGATTATACTGCGATACAAAAATAATCATAAAATGTATTTATCAATAAATCAAACCTAATGACTGAGCATAATTTGCAGTAAGTAGTTGCGTTTTTAGAAGTGAATTAGTTCCCAGTAAATGTTACATGTACCACGCGAGCAGTCGGCATTTAGTATCAATATTGAATTTAAACGGTGAATATCCGACTATGAAAACACAATGAGTACTATTCCATCGTCGACTTCACTTGAAGAAAATTACAGTGCTTATCGAAGATGAAACGATACAAGACATTTAAATTTTATACCCACCAGTCACCACCACTTTACGTTTATTTACGAACCTAAATGTCATATGTCTATATGACTAAACTTTCTTTATGATGATAGGTTTAAAATGTTAGGCACCGCGGGGTCGCTCTACTTCTGACGAGCCCTGTTTGCATACATATAATTGTTACACTCTTTGTTTACGACATAAAGAAAGTGCTAACAACCGTCGCTGTACATCATTATTTTTCCCTCTTTGAATATTTTCGGTAGAAACTATGACTTTTTTCAAATCGTGGAAGGATTTGTAATTAGTGTTACATTTTTGTTAGTGGGTTACGAGAGCAAAAAGTTAACAAGGTTTTCAAAGCAAAATAAATTTTTTGTCGAAAAAAAAAATACTTTATTTCTTACATTATAGGTATAATTATTGAGACTTGAGACTTTATAAAGACACTTGACTTTTTTCAACACAAAATACTACTGAATTTTACATGTACCTACACACGTTTTTACACGTATTCATTCATATATCATTTGAAAAAAAATCATCAGAGACTACAACACTCGCATTGACGTTGTACAATCCATGAAAGAACAATTCATCATAGTATAATGAAAATTTTCTTTACAGAGTCGCATACTCGAAGATGCGTCGTTGATGTGCAATTCTTGGTCACCACGACACAACGTAAGTAGCTACATAATGATAACAACTAATGTATGATTTATGAATTAACCTAAAATTATTTATATGTACTGTTTCGGATGCCGCCTTGCGAATGTGCTTGCGTTTATCTTTGGCCAAAGATGTTGTTATTTTATTCATTTAATTTTATTTCATATTGTTTTTATTATACATTTATTAACAACTTATTTTTTACAGTAATTGGAAATTGTATCACCTATTACACGTTTCACATCCTCCGTCTCCGTGAATACGATATTTTAGGTATACCATATTCGATATTACCTTCAAAATAAAAACCGATGGCAGAAAAAATCAAGTGTCAAAAATAATATCAATTTCATGAACGTTAATAATATTAAAACGAATAAAAAAAGGAAAACCGTGAGCGAAATAAAAGAGGTGATAAGTTGATATCAAAAATTTTCATCCGATAAACTCTAATTAAAAGCATTTTCACGTAACACGCTCGCAATGTGAATTTTTATTTATAAAATGGGAAAAAGAACAAGTCGCGCGAAATAAAGCTCTTAAACACGGAAAAGAGATAAAAATACGACCAAGCGTGAATTTCTAAATTTACGTTCGGAGGTTTAGAATAGACTTAGGTCACATGTTGAAGTATATTGACTTGTTTATTTGCAAAATATTTTTAACCGTTCCACTAAGAGAAATTAAAAGCTTTGGATTTCTGTCAAAATAGAAACTATAAAAGCTATTTCAAAGCTTCGTATCGTGTCTTCCGCCGATGCAACAAAGAAATAGTACGTAATAAAGGTTCACATTTTCTTTGACATTTCACTGACCGAGTTTCCTGCGGCCAGTGAAAAAAGTTAATTAAAACAAAGTAGGCAATCGTATCTGTTATCGTGATATGTCAGCACAATGTACGGCGATCCAAAAATATTACACAAAAATAATTGTATTAAAGCAGTCACGAAGTTATTAAGAGGTAAGCGAGTACGGCACTGATTAAAACAAGTAATAATGGACAATGTACGAACAATCGAGTGCATTAAGCCGCGTATCGCTCGGAAAATTTTCCATTTTAACAATTGTATCAATCTTCGATTATTAAATAAATTTGAGCTTTTATATTTTTTATCATACAACAATATTTCTTTAAATGCTTGCTTTCATAGTAGTATTTGGTATTAACCTATGCTAAGTAGACATAGTAGTTAATAGAGTAACTATTATTTTTCGTTATTGCTTCGTAAGTAGCGTAAAACGTAGTTAGTGATTATTTCAGTTTTATGGTATGTTCTCATTTCATCTGTCTGTATAAACAAAACAAGAGACAACATATTCAAAGGCAACATAACAAGGGATACGAGTGCAAGGATTTTACGGAAACGTGACACATAGGCCGTCAGATAAATAATTAAGTATGTAATTAAATTAGCAGAGTACTGTAGCATGCAAGTGTATGCGAGCTATATCCGCCTAATCGTGCGCAAAGGCCCCACGCCGGCTTTTACATCTCTATGACACTTGATATCATGAGGCACAGATGTATCAGGGGATCAGGAGATGTCGCCAGTTAACCCTAAAATGAGAACGTTGATGAGTAATAATAGTAATGGATTATTTTAGTAGCGTCGTGTTGTGTCGGCGAGCGCTTTGTTGTGCGCTCGTGTCACGCACTATCGAATTAAACAGTTACTTTGCATCGCAGTTAAAGCTTGAGGATTAATAACTAATGAACCTCGTTCGTACAGCCCGAATACAAGCATTTTATGCAATGATAGTCAACAAGTGTGAGAGTTTAACACTCCGAGTGGAGTTAAATGACTCATTTAGCTACATCTAGACGTAGTGCTTCTAAAAGTATCCCTTATCAAAAATTCATAGACGCAGACTACAGCAGTGGGGTAATGTCAATCGCACCAATCACTCCGTCTAGCGAGATCAACGTATTTCTAATATAAAATAAATCAGACAGTTTAAATGTGTTATGAATTTTATTATCTTATAAATGTTTTATTTATTAAACGATATTTTAATTATAGAATATTCAGTTAAGTGTGAGCGTCAAAATAAGTACAAATACGAGATAGCATAACGTTTTCTAGGTGTATCTACTTCGGTAATTAAGATCTATTTAAATATTCATAATCTGAATACCTAGTATATTTATTAATCAAGTAACGTAACATAATAATCATGACACAACTTCAATCATAAACGGTAAACGATTAGCAACCACGATTATCTAAATCATGAATAAACAAAACACTTAACAAAGACACTTAATACATTGAAATTTCACGGACAATTCGGCGGCACGCGCTTCGCTCGCATCAGAACAAATAATTATGTAGCTCACAGTGAACCGGGGCCGATTTGTTTAGCAATTACAATTAGACGGCCGGCTCCCCGGGAACTCTGTAACGCGATGCTAATGATTCGTGAAGGGTAGATACAAACTTTTATTCTCACGCTCGATTGTCGTGAAGAGGATTACGGATGACAGTAAATCACACTTCAAATGGAGTGGGATGATTTTGAGCAAGTGTGACGTAAAGTGCATGTTGCATTGCGTAGGATTTTCGATGTTGATACAGGTGCATATTTTTTTGCAAAAGCATAATTTTAATAATTAAATAATCAAAAATTTATAGTAAGCTTTTGTAGTCATCTTTGATAGCTATGTAGCTGAAGATAAATTTACCTTCTGTACTTCTTTACAAACGTAATCGATGAACCTGTCACAAAATTTATTTTCACTTTTAATAAAAATGAAATCAATTAATTTTTACTAAATTTAAATTTCATGTTCTTAATGTTGCTCGATAATCGTAGATACCGTAGATACATATTAATTCGGAAGGAAATTGGCAATATTAGATTTAAAGTCTTGCTCTATCAGAATAAACATTTTTCTTCGTTCCAACTAAATGTACTGATACAAAATAGTAAAAACCCGTTTCGAATGGGGAAGGCAAACCCCAAAGTCTATTGCATCGTGCGAAGCGGCGGTAAATCGAGATGCGGGCCGATCACTTTAAAAGTGTTCTCGGCGTCAATAAACCTCCTGTTTAAAAGTCAGTTCGCGCAAGGAGCATCCGTCCAAAGCTGAGAAGAAGGCGTGCCAAATAACGAGTTGCTCGGTAACACGAGGTCAGAGTCACTCATAAATAATTTAAAGTAATCCGGGAAAAACCCCTGTCCGCGGCGTCGGTTGATCCGCCATGACTATTTGATGTGGGCTACGTATTACGTCTCGCGAATTAGTTGGCCCCTTTGAAGTTTCCACTGAACTCCTTTCACGGTACCGGCTGTGGGGCCGCCATTTTATATCGTTATTTGTTTAATCTCCAACTTGCCAGTTCTGTGTATTTCAAATAATTTACATATACCAAAGGGTCTACGAACTTTTGAGATCACGTACGTATAAAAATTGTGTGGAGTCTCTACGTAGTATTTGTTCTGTGGTTTAACAAACATGTCTGCATCACAATTACGACATTTTGATGTTTCTGTTCTAAAGGCGATCAATTTCAAGTATCTCAATGCTCGCCTTTTCGTTTTATTAATTAATTCTTTATACATAAATATCTATTGGATGCTACAAGTGTAAACCTCCAATTAATAGTAACACATTCATTCATCAGGGCGATATATTCAGTGGTCTAAACGACGGTCTACTGAGTAGAGCTGAGGCGCTTGCCGCGGTTGACATCAGCAAGCACCAGTCGGGACCTCAGCCGGGCCCCCCATTGCCCCAGCTCAAACATGACATGGTCTACCACCATGGCGTCGGGGGACCACCACCGCACAACACCCGGCCGCATCAGGTATAGAAGTTTCTAACTCAATTATACATTATCGATTCTTATCCTAGCATTCAAACTTTATTAAATACTCTTGAAGTCTTCAACTGCTCTAATTGCCATTGTAGGATAATATGTGTCTGTTGATTATAATATTAATATGAATTGGGTTCTAAATTTTGATTTCGCCTTCACGCCAGTATAATTATGATAAACACGTTTACATTTTTGAATATAGCAATAAAAGTTCCCTTCGTGTAGACTCGCTAGAAATCCATACACATCATTTCAATCGAATTTCAAGAATATAAAACTAAGGTACACTCATAAAATTGTTGTTAAATTGGTACGCTCTGTGCCACTACTGAGACATAAATAATAATAATAAAGGTAAATGCATTTCTCTATGCCCCATACACCTTGGAAAATCTTTTAGTCTTCCTATATCGGTAACCGTCGAGGGTTAACTCCTTGGGGAGTCCACTGCCTTAGGGTAGCCGGGAGGGCTCTAACATGTAAGAAATATATGCGTTCTGTTATAAAAATGAGGTAATTTTATGCACTATTCGATGTAATGTTGTCGATTGTATTGCCGCTTTTATATTCTCCATATTGTGCTTGCTTGTACTGGGGGATCGAGGAAATTGAACATGCTAATACATATGTTATTTGTCTCACTATATTAAACGGGTGACTTTTTAGTTTTTGATTAGAATTATTTAATACTAGCTTTCCACCCGCGGCATCGCCCGCGCAGTCAAATAAAAACCCGCATAGTTCCCGTTCCCGTGGGATTTCCGGGATAAAACCTATCCTATGTCCTTTCTCGGGTATCAAAATATCTCTATACCAAATTTCATGCAAATTGGTTCAGTAGTTAAGGCGTGATTGAGTAACAGACAGACAGACAGAGTTACTTTCGCATTTATAATATTAGTATGGATACATACTTGAGTATATAATCCAACTTGACACAATAAAGTAGGCACTTAAAATACAGTCTCATATTAAACGAACTCAAACATTTTTTATTCAACTAGACTTATTTCAGAAGCTTTTGAATCATTGTAATACCTGAAGTGATTTTAATAATATTAAAACAATAATAATACTCGTCCAAACACAATGTAGGTTTACAATCTTGTCGTTTTCGAACTTTAAAAAAGGGCACATTTGCCAAAATTCGATACCATCAGTTTAGTTTTCGTTTTCATCCCCTCAGCAGTAAGGGTAGTTCGCAACCCACGTAATGTGTACTTTATAGCACTGGAAACCCAAACACCACACCCATTGGGGTCTCAATCGTCCTTAATCTTTTCAAGAACATCTGTAGAACTTGTTTTGAATTTATTTTAAGAAATTGTGTGGGATAAGGGAGACTGGATTTCTTATATAGATACTTTTTTTTAGTTTCACGTTATATTTTTCTAGGCAATTAGTATAGGTAAGTTCTTTCTAAAATGTTTATTTTCATAGATGATAAATTTACCATTTATCAAAGTAGAAAGTTTATGTTTCGATAATAAACTTGTTTCTAAGAGATGAGAATATGTTTAAATATCAAATATTAAAAAACTTTGAGTACTTACACCATTTTGGAATTACATAAAAATAAACATGTAAGCAGATATTAAATATAAAATACAAAGGGGCCAAAGAAAGAAATTATTTACCCATGGGAGTACAAGGCATATGAGCATTTTTACTCACTAGCAATTGTCACTGAACTCACTTGGGATATCTTTAGAAGGGTCGATGTTAACAGTGTTGAATTTTTTTTAACTAGCGTGACATAGTTTGCCCTACGTTCGTACTTTGTTTAACAACTGGGCCCTACATTAGAGCCATTAGCATTAGATAACAGTAGATATTGTATTTGCTTTTGCTTTAATCACCAATAAAATAGTATGCAGGTATGAGTTCATAGCTACACGCAAAAATAGAATTTTGATAACGACGGTGATGTTTATTTATTGTAGAAAAGACAACAGATATGATATCAAATAAATAGGTTATGAAAATGACATTTTAATTGGCTAAAAATGCTGAAACGAAAATAAGAAAATAGTTGTACCTCCCATTAATATTAAAATCAAAAGTATTTTGTAAATTAGAAGACATCATGTTCAAGACTTTACTTGATTAATCAGATCAATCAGATGGGAAAACGATTGCACATGCATAACATTTTACTAAATGAATTCAACCCAAAAATATATGTGACAAGTATGGGTACACTATACATATTACAAAAAAAAAGTTGCTATACAGACGAATAAAACTGCCCAAATTCATACTACTTAGAACAAGTAAATCAAAAGACAAAGACCCCGTTTTCCTTATGTTACGTGCAGCACGCATCTTAGTGTCTGGATAATTGTAATCTACTGTTCCCTCAGGATGCGCCGGTGCCCAGTACCCACTGTACCCATTGCATCACATCGTCCCCTGTAACGTCAGAATTGCGACCATGACTTACTGGCTGGACAAGCTAATAAACGGCCAAGTTAAATTATAGCACAATTTGTCGTTACTTTCGCATTAATCAAAATTTGCGAATGTGTCGCGTTTTCATTGAACGGTTGAGTTTAATTTAAAGTTTATTGAAATTTGAAACGGTTTATAATTGACAATATGTAACTAAAATTATATTAATTATTAAGAAACATCAGCATTTGAATAATAAGTAAGAAGCGTTATTAAGTCTAGTTCATTTTATGAGAGATAAAATAGAATAAAACACAATCGAATGTTTTGTATCACAGTAATGTTATTAGAATTATGTACTTAGGTACTTTAACTGTACTCGATATGGATTTAATACTTTCAATAAATAAAGCTAAGCGACAAAGACTAAAAAACGATAAGGATATAATGCAGCTAAAATTAAACTCACTTCATAGAATTAAATACAAACAATGTATTGAAGGCAGTATCTTTTATTTTTAAATTATAGTCACAGCTTAATCAAGCATGAAGTGGTCGTACAATCGCCATAATCTTTGATCATAATACTAATACGCCATTCCGCTTTGATTCGTATTTTTTTATACTAGCTTTCCGCCCGCGGCTTCGCTCGCTTTGTCTAAAACCTAATAAATTATATACTAATACCTTCCTTGAGAATCACTCTATCTATTAAAAAAACCGCATCAAAATGCGCTTCGTAGTTTTATAGATTTTAGCATAGGTACATAGGGACAGACACAGTGACTTTGTTTTATACTAGGTATGTAGTCATTAACAACGGCAAAAATAATTGATTGACTGACTATTTATCTACCATTATTTGTATCAACGTAAAGTATGAATTATTAGGCTGTTTATATTTGTAATTTGCAATTCAATTCATCCCATGATTCCGATTAATAACTAAATTTACACAAAATATACCTCATGTCACTATAAAATTTCACAAGAAAATGATCTCAAATAATACCTTAGGGACATGAAAAAAACAATTTGGCTGATTCTCAGATCTACCCAACAAGCAAACAAAATTTCATAAGAATCGGTCCGGCCGTTTCAAGGGTGTACGATAATTAACATTGTGACAATAGTATTATATACATAAGAGAAGAGATTATACTACACTTATAAATGTATCGGCTAATAAATCAAAACACTAGTTTAACAAGAAAAGCTAATTGGAACATCAGAATTTGTTACTATTTCAAACTACAATGTTTCATTGTGAGTTATCGGAACGAGTTATTTGTGTCCATTTAAAGGTATAAATAGATTAGTTGAGATTGGTATTCGACAAAACTCTAAATTAAAGACAGCCACATAAATCTAGTTTAGAATTAGATTATTAATAACTGGAAAATTTTGGTTTAAATAACGTTATTGTTTAAAAATACATTCAGTACATAACTACATAGATTCAGATTTAAAACAAAATATTTGAAGTACTATATTAGCACCGGATAGCAAATTGGGGAACCTATAATTTGTTTTAAGATGTTTTAAAGAATAATTAAAAACTTTCTAAAATATAAAAAACAAACAAATACAACAAAAAAACGTACGAATTATTCGTATAGAAATATGCTTGCTCTACAATGTTATTTAGTTTAATTGTGAAATACCTATGCTACACTGAAACATCAAAACATCTATAAAATGAGATTTATAGATGTTATTCTTTCTTTAAGACAAATCTCTTACAATATATCAATATATTAACTACCTACGTACACATACCTATCATCAATGTTCGTCAAAAATAGAAAAATAAAAATATTATGCTGCAACCAATTATATTCTGTTCTATACATATGCTTGTTCGTAAATGGGTTCTAGATACTGCAAACATTCATTTTAGCGACAAAGCCGGTCAACAGCGTAAGCATATTGGTAAAACACTCACATCCAATCAACGTCACAACAGACTCACCCTCCATGCAAAAAAAACAAGTGTTTGCACTCATAAAGAATGAGTACAAATCTGTGCACAAAGATGATTGTTTGTTTCTATATCGCCCGCAAGAGGAGCCATTGTTAACGTCCCTGCTTTTATATTCAAAACAGAACCATCAATTATTATGAATGCTAAAGATTAACAACAATATTGTTTCTCTTATTTCTATTGTAATTTTAATGATTATGTGTAACCTTTCATCGTTGAGAATTAGGCAGTACCATAAACCAATTACAAAAGGCTTTCTTCTCGCAGATGGGTCATCATGGAATGGAAGGTTTGGACATGCTGGAGCCGGGCTCTGCGACCTCCATGACGACTCTAGCGCCTATGGGAGAGGGTGCTCCACCGCACCATCAATTGCATGGGTACGGCGCCATGAATCATGTCATGAATCATCACCACCACGCCGGAGGCTTGGCCCACGCACCGCCAGCTCACTTGGTACATCCCGCTGCTGCGTTGCATCCAGACACCGACACTGATCCACGAGAGCTCGAAGCTTTCGCTGAGAGATTCAAGCAGCGACGAATCAAACTCGGGGTCACACAAGCGGACGTCGGTAAAGCCCTAGCGAATCTGAAACTACCAGGAGTCGGAGCCCTGTCACAAAGTACAATATGTCGATTCGAAAGCTTAACCCTAAGTCACAATAACATGATAGCACTCAAACCTATTCTACAGGCGTGGTTAGAAGAGGCAGAAGCGCAAGCAAAAAACAAAAGACGAGATCCAGACGCCCCAAGCGTGCTACCGGCTGGTGAAAAGAAAAGAAAAAGAACGTCGATAGCGGCACCCGAGAAGAGAAGTCTCGAGGCATATTTTGCGGTTCAACCGAGACCATCCGGTGAAAAGATTGCTGCGATTGCTGAAAAGTTAGACCTGAAAAAGAACGTAGTTCGAGTTTGGTTCTGCAATCAGAGGCAGAAACAGAAACGAATGAAGTTCGCGGCGCAACACTGACCGTCGGGAGGCGGCGCCGCTCTGCTGTACCCAGGAGCTGGGTACGGGTACTGAGCCGTCTGCCGCTTGCTCACTGGCCCGGGCCATGGCTAAAACGGCCGCTGTAGGAACTCTAGCCCACGTACGCTTGGAGTGTTCTATTGTAAGCAATAATATGATCTCATTTCCATCTCGTTCTTTTAATTCCTTTTGAAATTGTTCGCGATTACATAATGTAGATAATATTGTTAAAAATAGTGTTTTATTTCTAACGACTTCTTTTATATTTTCAAAACACAGGGTACATAATTAATTATTATTATTGTAAACATATCATTATCATGATAGAAGTCGCTTCACATACTTTTTAATTTATTAAAATCAGCAATACTTTTGTGATTTTAATCTTGAGATTTTACATGGAAATTTGGAAATCAGGATTTTTAAGAGAATGTGCCTTGCAAATATTCAATATTCTGTGTTTAATATTAGTAATTTCATTGCTGCGTGTCGCAGACTCGAAATGGATACTTTAGAAATTGTAGGTGTCCAATTATAAGTACATCGAAGTAATTAAAGACAAAGTGTATTTTAGACTGTGACTAGATAAAGTACTATATCGATCTTATATTATTAGTTCTGTTCTGTTATACACATTAATTGTTTTATATTTATATCTATATTCTGAATATTTGTTCTGTACAAGAATATTTATAAAGTTTCTAGTCATAGTCAACGATAAAGTTTTATATTATAAGGATTTTGTTTTTACATATATTACTTGTACAATATTATTATAATTTTGTAAGGAGTACAACAATATACTGTATACTTTTATATATTTTTAAGTTATTTTAAAACATGTTAATGAAATAATATTAAAGATAACAAATCACAAAATGGCACAACTTTTAGAGTAAGGAATTAGTAGAGAACTTTAGCCAAAATAGTAATTAAATCATTGTAAATATGTCACATTTCAAACACTAGTATACTAGTCATAAAATATATTGTAGTTCAAAAAGAATCACGACGTGGCTGGGTTTTATAATTACATACACTAGATAATAGATTACGTGGCAGAAGATAGCTCGATAGGCACAAAGGTACAATTACACCCATCTCAGTTATAAGATTGCATTGTGATTTAAATAATTAACATATTTCCTGATACACTTTCTCTATGTATTAAATGAAGGAAAACGCGAATTATAAATAATATTTTAATACTAATATGTAAATATAGTATAGGAAAAATAAAATGTGCAATGTAACTGCTAGGAATATGATAAAGTTTTACGTACGAAAGTTATAGATATATTATTATTATATATGTTTATCTCATAGTTACTTTTATTTCGTTGAAAGTCTTGAGAACTTGCTATCTGGAGGGCTTTAATTCTAATGAATCGCATCGCAAATTTGCTGCTGAATCTTATTTTAAAACTAAATAGTACCTAATTAACTATTGTGCGTTTTTGACCATACATTTGTTATTGTAATAATTTTAAGGCATTTTAACACTTCATGAATATAGAAATTAACACACGAATGTTTGTTTCTGAAGCTTTGTATATTATGTAATTTATAACTTTTGGCACGACATAAAGGGGCCAATATCTATATCTCATATGCCACCTTACGCAAATAAATCGGTCTGACAAAACCTGGACGCGGTGGTAAATCGAATTTATATGAAAGAGATGCACAAACACGACATATCTACTATATTGATACCTTAATAGCCAAACGTTGCTTTTACCATGTGTGTTTTTGTATATATTAAATTTAAAATAGAAAATAGGCCGGTATTACCACAGCATTTACATAATATCTAACTATTAGTTCCAAAACTAAGTCAGTACTAAGTTTAAGTAGTCATTAGTAGTTTCTCTTGCAATTTAATTATTATTAATTGTATTATTATTAAGAAATGGAGAAAGATCTTGTTTCGAAAACCATAAACAATAAAAATAGAATTATTAGTAATTCATTGTTTTATTTTTTGTAACCTTTATTTTTCCTACAAGATACCGAAAAATAAATTTACATATATTTGCCACCATAGATTATGTACGCAAGTAATCATTTTATTTAACGTATTTTGGAATATTCTGTGATCTGCCCTCTTTCGAGTTTTGTGGATGGTCATATTCATATTTATTACAATGCGCTATGTTATATGTCGTGACTTTCGTATAAGCTGTACTAACTACAGTGGACGTACCAATTTGTTGTAAAATGTTTGTACGCACATAACTTCCAAATGACTGCACCAAATAAGATACGTGTTTCTTATATAAGTATTCGTTATTGTTAGGAGGAAGATTGTAAAAAAAATACTTAAAAATAGTAACGGACAATTTCAACCCCAGGCATACAAAGTGGTCTTATAAAATCAATATCATCCTTGCAATTAACAACCTACCCTATTTATTTAACGACCCCGTTTAACTAACCGTCTGATTGCCATAGGATACAATTATATGCAAATGGCATACACTGGATGTAACTTGAATTACTGGTTTGGACAAGCAGTTTTTATAAATCCAAATAATTTGTCTAGCTGTTTGATTTATTAGCTGAATATCTTTTAGGTTGAAGGTCCGTTTAATAAGTAGGTTAGGCTTAATTGAACGCCTGATTAAGCTGCAACAAATTGATTTACTTTTTTTAATTATACATATATATTAAGAGGAGGCAACAGAGCAGACGCTTCCCCTGATGGTAAGTGATCAGCGCCGCCCATACTCACAAACAATGCTGGGGACATTGTGAGTGTGAGAGTACGCTCTTTTCTTGAAAAAGTGAAGTACCGTGTCCCCAAGTGGGGTAAGGGGCCGATGCATTATGCATACATCTGTTTCACTGATCTATTTTCTTTAGGGACAAATAGGTGATCAGCCTTCTGTGTCCCGCCAGGCCGAGACATTTTTTTTTCTTCGTCTCATTGTTTAGAAACACCGCATGAAAAATCGGTACAGTAACGCCACCTAGTTTTAGACGACGCAATATGTTATATGGGACAGTATGTTAAGTGGGATTTTTTTTCAGTATGTGAATAATTAACATGAATACTTCCGAAAATCAAAGCATTAGGTTTTTTTTTTTAATTATAGATATGTATTGTTAAGTGGGTACCTAACTAGTAGGTATTATTATATTTGAGAAAACCATAACCCGTAACTTATTATTTATGTTTCCAACCTGTTTAAACCTTCCCTGCAGCCTTTCTCGACTTTTAGCAAGACACACGAACAGTAAATCATTTTTCTATCTTCTTTATGTTATGATTTTTTATGTCTTCTAAGAATTTCGAATGATTAAAGTGTAGTGGAGAATTTTAATAATGAAAGAAGTTCTACATAGCCAAATTCGTGTCGTCTGTTTTGCTATTCGATCTTACTGCAAGGCATGGCTTTTTTTCATAGCCATTAGCCCTAAAGGTATGAAAGAAAGTCATGCCTCATCCGGAACATTAATTGGTTTACCAAAACACGACGAACATAATATGTAAATTATAATATACATACATATATTACAATTAGTGCCATTGGGAGGGTCCTTAAAAGTCAAATACAGTTTTCTTTCTAGTAGTTAACGCCAGCGAAGTCGCGAGCGGAAAATCATAACATTTATATTACAGTAGAACCTCTATAAGTCGAATATCAAGGGAGACGCCAAAAAATTCGAGTAATAGAGTTTTCAACTTATGGAGGATTTCGACTTAGGCGGATTTTGATTCGACATAAAGAGTTTGAGGTTTATTCTTATAAATTTTGAGTTCGAGAGGTAAAATAAATAAAAATTCAACTTGCAGAGGTGACAAACATATTTTTATTTATTATAAATCAACATTATTTAAAATCATTTTAAAATAAAAAATATGGCATTAAAAAGTCGGTATTTTTGTTTTGCTTTAGATAATTTGGTTGTTCTCTATATAGAGCATTGTCTAATCTATAAAGAGCAGAAAATTCTTCTTCTTCAGAGTTACTGGTTTGCTCTATAAAATTACGTAAGGTAAGTATACAATGCGGTTCGCGCCTCTTTGATGGAAACACATGGAGCGCATGTATGCACGTCTTCTATGTCATCTTCGGTTTTCTGAGCTACTGAATCGATAATTTAGTCATCAGATAATGCAAACACGTATTTACGTGAGTCATAAATTTATTATCGTATACTCCTAAAATTTTTTCTAAGAAACAATAGTGTAGGTACTTACATTGTCGGCAAGTTCTTAAAGTCGGTAACTTATTTTTGTTCGAACAATAGAGGTAATAAATTCCAAATGATTAAGTTGCAAAGGTTGTAAAATAAAACGTTGCTATGTTCGAGATGCAGAGGTGAAATTTAATTTTTCGAGTTATAGAGTGAAAATATGTACCAAAATGGCTTGGAGGGACTCGGTGATTATTTCGACTAACAGAGGGTCAAGATTTCAAGTAATGGAGGTTTTGGTGTTTGAAGGGAAGGGAACAAAACATTTTTTCGAGATTTGGAGGTTTTCGACTTATCGAGGTTCGACTTAACGAGGTGCTACTGTATATGTATAACATGTCTGAAAATGCAGGCCGAATGAAATTCATTACAAATATTCGATAAGTTGTTATTAAATTCCTCACGATCATCAAACGAAAAGCATTTAAATTGAAATTAGTAGGAAAAAATAATCAATTACACTGTTTGAACTAAAATGCTGTTGAAGCGGTCGGCCGCGGCGCGGCCGGCGCCTCAAGCGTTTAACTTGTTTCGTGCTGTAGTGTTTATTCGCTCTTAATTCACCCAAAATGTTTAAATAGAACCTAGTTTGCACGCCAAGTAAATCAATAAATTTAATTAAATACTGCCCGCTGTACATGTGGCCAATTTGAGCTTTATATCTTTACTTTGTTAACAGCTTAATTTATGTGCTAGTGTAGTGTGTTTGTATGACTTATAAATCGGAAAAAGGGCTTAGTGTTCTTAGAGCGTAATATTGTATATACCTACATACCTACGTGTACGTATGAATTGGTTGAAATAAGGATTATTCGTACTATATAAATACATCGGAGCTAATAACTCAGTAAATGGAGATTTGCAGTAGATAGTGAGATGGAAGATAGAATATGCATATTCTCATTGAAATCTTGACGGAATATTCACTTCCATCTACGCTTCAATCCAACAATATACGTTATAATACTGCTTAGAATAGCAAGAGGAATGATTATTATTTTACTATCATTAGACTTAACACTGAAAAGGTAGAATGAGATAAGGTAACCCGTAAAATCTTCCATGTTTAGAGGATATAAACTTTATCTGTTTCCTATTGTATTATTAGTATTGGGAAGAATACCTATTATCATAATTACCTATAGGTACATTTATTATTTCTACAAACGATTTCAAATAACATAATATAGATATTAGGTACAATATGATTTTACGACTTAACTTTTACAAA